>JAGDYQ010000007.1:2177139-2192835 GCA_021962125.1 Bulinus truncatus
GCAATATCTGGGAGCTTATTTGAATATGTAGGTACTTATGTCACTATCTGGTAGCTTATGGGAATATGTTCTATTGATTGTACTCCTGTTTAGTATTTGGCGAATGGGACTTGTTACGGTGGAAGTTCTTCGTATATAAGACCGCCAAATGTGAAGTTCAATATGCAGGCTGATATTATATGTAGGTCAGGCTCGCCAAATGTTACGGTGGAAGTTCTTCGTATATAAGACCGCCAAATGTGAAGTTCAATATGCAGGCTGATATTATATGTAGGGCAGGCTCGCCAAATGTTACGGTGGAAGTTCTTCGTATATAAGACCGCCAAATGTGAAGTTCAATATGCAGGCTGATATTATATGTAGGTCAGGCTCGCCAAATGTTACGGTGGAAGTTCTTCGTATATAAGACCGCCAAATGTGAAGTTCAATATGCAGGCTGATATTATATGTAGGGCAGGCTCGCCAAATGTTACGGTGGAAGTTCTTCGTATATAAGACCGCCAAATGTGAAGTTCAATATGCAGGCTGATATTATATGTAGGGCAGGCTCGCCAAATGTGGCGTTAAGTATTTAATATATATCTATGTATAGCAGGCTCGCCAGGTAATTTAACTTAATTACCAAATCTTTAACTCTAACTCACTGGTATAGGTACTAGTATATAACAACACAACTCTTAGGAGTGTACTTTACAACACTGATTTAATGTACTATGATAATATTTTACAAGTCTAACAATCCAAGTCTACTCTAAGTATAATATATTCTATAAACTTCCCTAAGTCTACTGGGCCGCCCTCTGTCTCTGTGGGCCGCCCTCTGTCGAGATACCGTCTGCGTCCACTTTATAAAGGCTCGCGGGGTGCGAGTGGGACAGTAGATAATCCGTGTGCAAAGGTAGCGAGAGCTGATAGAAACAACTTTCAAATAGTATGGAAGGGGTTAAGTTTGACACGTTATAAGGGGGGGGGGGAAAGGTGCGGTGAATTCTTGACGTAACATCTCCATGGTCAACTGATGAGGAGCGAGAGGGTCCGTATTGGCGGGGTAAATTCAAATTGGCAGTGGAGGTGGAAACGGGGAGGGGAGGGTAAATTCTAGATGTAACATTTCTGACCATGACCCTGGGTTATGTTCCATGGTCAACTGATGAGTCACTCGCTACTGGCGGGAGGTGCGTGTGCAAAAAGGGGGGGTGAATTCTTAACGTAACACCCGCTACTGGCGGGAGGTGCGTGTGCAAAAAGGGGGGGGGGTGAATTCTTAACGTAACAGGACTATAGGCTTTGTGTTTATTTTCAACCACGTAGGGTCAAAATTTTACGCATTAGATAATCTTACTCCTATTTTTCAATATTTGAAACGGACCATAAGCTTCGTTTCAATTTTCTGCTATACAATGATCAACTGCCATGCATAAGTAGATTCAACTCTATGTCAATTATCGATAAAGAGAGATAATTAAAGAGACAGAGAAAGAGAGAGAGAGAGAAAGAGAATGGGAATATATTTGAACTTATTAGAATATACGGGAGCTTATGTGAATTTCTTGGAGCTTATGACAATATCTGGGATCTTATGGGAATATGTAGGAGCTAATGAGAAATGTAGGAAGCTTATGGGAATATTAGGAGCTTATGGGAATATGTAGGACCGTATGGGAATATATGGGATCTTATGGCAATATCTGGGAGCTTATCGGAATATGAAGGTATATATGGCAATATATGGGAGCTTATGAGAATATTTGCCAATTAATTCTTCTCCGGTTTTTATTTGGCGAATGGGACTATAGGCTTTGTGTTTATTTTTAGCCATGTAAGGTCGAAATTTTACGCATCAGTAAATTCTTATCATATATTTCAATATATGAAACGGACTATAAACATCGTTTCAAATTTCTGCTACACAATGATCAACTGCCATGCATACGTAGATTCAACTCTATGTCAATTATCGAAAAAGAGAGATAAGAAAAGAGACAGAGAAAGAGAGAGAGACAAAGAATAGGAATATATGGGAACTTATGGCAATATCTGGAAGCTTATGGGAATATGTAGGAGCTTAAGAGAAATGTAGGAGCTTATGGGAATATTAGGAGCGTATGGAAATATATAGGAGCTTTTGGGAATATCTGGGAGCTTATGGGAATATGAAGGAGCTTATGGGAAAATTAGGAGCTTATGGGATTATCTGGGAGCTTATGGCAATATCTGGGAGCTTATGGGAATATGTAGGAGCTTATGGGAAATGTAGGAGCTTATGGGAATATTAGGAGCGTATGGAAATATATAGGAGCTTATAAGAATATCTCGGAGCTTATGGGAATATGAAGGAGCTTATGGGAAAATTAGGAGCTTATGGGATTATCTGGGAGCTTATGGAGAACCTTTGGGAGTATTAGAAGCTTATAGGAATATGTAGGAGCTTATGGCAATATCTGGGAGCTTATGGCAATATCTTGGAGCTTATGGGAATATGTAGGAAATTTTCGCAATATCTGGGAGATTATGGGAAGATGAGCCAATTATTTTTTCTCCTGTTTAGTGTTTGGCGAATGGAACTATATTGTTTGTGTTTATTTTCAACCACGTAAGATCAAAATTTGAAACGGAAAATAAGCTTCGTTTCAATTTTCAGCTATACAATGATCAACTGCCATGCTTACGTAGATTCAAGTCTATTTCAATTATTGAAAAAGAGAGATAAGGAAAGAGAGAGATAAAGAGAGAGAGAGTGAGAGAGAGAGAGAGTGAGAGAGAGAGAAAGAGAGGAGAGAGAGAATGGGAATCTATGGGAACTTATGGGAATTTGCGGGAGCTTATGGGAATATCTGGGAGCTTATTGCAATATCTGGGAGCTTATGGGAATATCCGGGAGCCTATGGGAATATGAAGGAGCTTGTGGGAATATGTAGGAGCTTATGGGAATATGTAGGAGCTTATGGGAATATGAAGGAGCTTATGGCAATATCTGGGAGCTTATGGAAATATGTAGGAGCTTATGGGAATATCTGGGAACTTATGGCAATATCTTGAAGCTTATGGGAATATGTAGGATCTTATGGGAATATGTAGGAGGTTATGGGAATATGAAGAAGCTAATGGGATTATGTAGGAGCTTATGGGAATATCTGGGAGCTTATGGGAATATGAATGAGCTAATTGGAATATGTAGGAGCTAATGGGAGTATGTAGGAGCCTATGGGAATATCTTGGAGCTTATGGCAATATCTGGGAGCTTATGGGAATATGTGGGAAATTTTCGAAATATCTGGGAGATTATGGGAAGATCTGCCAATTGTTTTTACTCCTGTTTAGTGTTTGGTAAATGGGGCTTTATGGTTTGTGTTTATTTTCAACCACGTAAGGTTAAAATTTTTCACATCAGTAAATTCTACTCCTACTTTTCAATATCTTAAACGGAGAGAGAGAGAGAGAGTGAGAGAAAACGGGAAAGAGAGAAGGGGAATATATGGGAACTTATGGGAATATGCGGGAGGTTATGGGAATATTTGGGAGCTTGTGGCAATATCTGGGAGTTTATGGGAATATGTAGGAGCTTTTGGTAATATGTTGGAGCTTATCGGAATATGTAGGAGCTTATGGGAATATACAGGAGCTTAAGGGAATATGTAGGATCTTATGGGAATATCTTGGAGCTTATTGCAATATCTGGTAGGTAATGGGAATATGTGCTATTGATTCTACTACTGTTTTGTAATTGGCGAATACAACTGACATGCATACGTAGATTCAAATCTATATCAATTATCGAAAAAGATAGATAAGGAAAGAGAGAGAGAGAGAGAGGGGTGGGGAGAGAGAATGGGAATATATGGGAACTTATGGGAATTTGCTGGAGCTTATGGGCATATCTGGGAGCTTATGGGAATATGTAGGCGCTTATGGGAATATGTAGGAGCTTATGGCAAGATCTGGGAGGTTATGGGAATATGTAGGAAATTTTGGTAATATCTGGGAGCTTATGGAAAATGTGCCAATTGTTTTTACTCCTGTTCAGTATTTGGCGTAGGCTTTGTGTTTATTTTCAACCACGTAAGGTCAATATTTTACGCATCTGTTAATTCTACTCCTATTTTTCAATATTTGAAACGGACTATAAGCTTCGTTTCAATTTTCTGCTATACAATGATCAACTGCCATGCATAAGTAGATTCAAGTCTATGTCAATTATCGAAAAAGAGAGATAATGAAAGAGACAAAGAAAGAGAGAGAGAGAGAGAGAGAGAGGGGGGGGGGGAGAGAGAGAGAATGGGAATATATGGGAACTTATTGGAATATGCGAGAGTTTATGGGAATATCTTGGAGCTTATTGCAATATCTGGGAGCTTATGGGAATATGTAGGAGCTGATGGGAATATGTAGGGTCGCATGGGAATAAGTAGGAGCTTATGGAAATATTAGGAGCTTATGGGAATATGTAGGAGCTTATGGGAATATGTAGGAGCTTATGGGAATATGTATGAGCTTATAGGAATATGTAGGAGCTTATGGGAATATTAGGAGCTAATGGGAATATGTAGGAGCTTATGGGAATATTTAGGAGCTTATGGGAATATGTAGGAGCTTATGGGAATATTAGGAGCTTATTGGAATATGGAGGAGCTTATGGGAATATCTCAGAGTTTATAGCAATATCTGGGAGCTTATGGCAATATCTTGTAGCTTATGGGAATATGTAAGAGCTTATGGTAATATTAGAAGCTTATTGGAATATGTAGGAGCTTATGGGAATATCTCGGAGTTTATGGCAATATCTGGGAGCTTATGGCAATATCTTGGAGCTTATGGGAATATGTAGGAGCTTATGGGAATATGAAGGAGCTTGTGCCAATATCTGGGAGCTTATGGAAATATGTAGGAGCTTATGGGAATATCTGGGAACTTATGGCAATATCTTGAAGCTAATGGGATTATGTAGGAACTTATGGGAATATCTGGGAGCTTATGGGAATATGAATTAGCTAATTGGAATATGTAGGAGCTAATGGGAGTATGTAGGAGCCTATGGGAATATCTTGGAGCTTATGGCAATAGCTGGGAGCTTTTGGGAATATGTGGGAAATTTTCGCAATATCTGGAAGATTATGGGAAGATGTGCCAATTGTTTTTACTCCTCTTTAGTGTTTGGTAAATGGGGCTATATGGTTTGTGTTTATTTTCAACCACGTAAGGTCAAAATTTTTCGCATCAGTAAGTTCTACTCCTACTTTTCAATATCTGAAACGGACCATAAGCTTCGTTTGAATTTTCTGCTATACAATGATCAACTGCCATGCATAAGTAGATTCAACTCTATGTCAATTATCGAAAAAGAGAGATAATGAAAGAGACATAGAAAAGAGAGAGAGAGAGAGAGAGAGAGAGAGAGAGAGAGAGAGAGACAGACAGACAGAGAGACAGAGAGAATGTGAATATATGGGAACTTATGGGAATATGCGGGAGCTTATGTGAATATCTTTGAGCATATGGCAATATATGGGAGCTTATTGGAATATTTAGGAGCTTATTGGAATATGTAGGATCTTATGGGAATATGAATGAGCTTATTGGAATATGTAGGAGCTTATGGGAATATGAATGAGCTTATTGGAATATGTAGGAGCTTATGGGAATAAGTAGGAGCTTATGGGAATATTAGGAGCTTTAGTAATATGTAGGAGCTTATGGGAATATGTAGGAGCTTATGGAAATATTTGGGAGCTTATGGCAATATCTGGGAGTTTATGGGAATATGTAGGAACTTATGGGAATATGCAGGAGCTTATGGGAATATGTAGGAGCTTATGTGGATTTCTGGGAGCTTATGGCAATATCTGGGAGCTTATGGCAATATCTGGGAGCTTATTGGAATATGTAGGAACTTATGCCACTATCTGGAAGGTTATGGGAATATGTGCTATTGATTCTACTTCTGTTTAGTATTTGGCGAATGGGGTTATAGTATTTGTGTTTATTTTCAACCAGGTAGGGTCAAAATTTTACGCATCAGTAAATTCTACTTCTTTTTTCAAATATTTGAAACGGACAATAAGCTTCGTTTCAATTTTCTGCTATACAATGATCAACTGCCATGCATATGTAGATTCAAGTCTATTTCAATTATTGAAAAAGAGAGATAAGGAAAGAGAGAGATAGAGAGAGAGAGAGAGAGAGAGAGATGAGAGAGAGAGGGGAGAGAGAGAGAAAGGGAATCTATGGGAACTTATGGGAATTTGCGGGACTTATGGGAATATCTGGGAGCTTATGGCAATATCTGGGAACTTATGGGAATATGTAGGAGCTTATGGGAATTGTAGGGGCTTAAGGGAATATTAGGAGCTTATGGAAATATGTAGGAGCTTATGGGAATATGTAGGAGCTTATGGGAATATCTGGGAGCTTATGGTAATATGTAGAAGCTTATGGGAATATGTAGGAGCTTAGGGAAATATTTGAGAGCTTATGGCAATATCTTGGAGTTTATGGGAGTATGTAGGAGCTTATGGGAATATGCAGGAGCTTATGGGAATATGTAGGAGCTTATGGGGATTTCTGGGAGCTTATGGCAATATCTGGGAGCTTATGGCAATATCTGGGAGCTTATTGGAATATGTAGGAACTTATGTCACTATCTGGTAGGTTATGGGAATATGTGCTATTGATTCTACTCCTGTTTAGTATTTTTGCGAATGGGGCTATAGTCTTTGTGTTTATTTTCAACCAGGTAGGGTCAAAATTTTACGCATCTGTAAATTCTACTTCTTTTTTCAAATATTTGAAACGGACAATAAGCTTCGTTTCAATTTTCTGCTATACAATGATCAACTGCCATGTTTATGTAGATTCAAGTCTATTTCAATTATCGAAAAAGAGAGATAAGGAAAGAGAGAGAGAGAGAGAGAGAGAGAGAGAGAGAGTGAGAGATGAGAGAGAGAGGGGAGAGAGAGAAAAAGGGAATCTATGGGAACTTATGGGAATTTGCGGGACTTATGGGAATATCCGGGAGCTTATGGCAATATCTGGGAACTTATGGGAATATGTAGGAGCTTATGGGAATTGTAGGAATGTAGGGGCTTAAGGGAATATTAGGAGCTTATGGAAATATGTAGGAGCTTATGGAAATATCTGGGAGCTTATGGGAATATGAAGGAGCTTATTGCAATATCTGGGAGCTTATGGGAATATGCAGGAGCTTATGGGAATATGTAGGAGCTTATGGGAATATCTGGGAGCTTATGGCAATATCTGGGACCTTATAGGAATATGTAGGAATATATGTCACTATCTGGTAGGTTATGGGAATATGTGCTATTGATTCTACTCCTGTTTAGTGTTTGGTAAATGGGGCTATATGGTTTGTGTTTATTTTCAACCACGTGAGGTCAACATTTTTCGCATCAGTAAATTCTTATCCACCATGCAAAAAAAAAAAAAAAAATGCGTGGATGACTTCTGATATATTTCGAAATTGGCTGACCAGTTGGGACCAAAATTTACAACTTAAACAAAAAAATATTTTTAAAAATATGCATTTTTTAATTTTGTGTGTTACTGGTTAATGATCTTATTTCCAAAACCAATCAAATGAATTTAAAAAGAAAAAGTGAAATTCGCTTAATTGGGACAGCCTCTTAATTGGGACAAAAAGCCTCGGTCCCGATTTGTCCCAATTAAGCGGAATCGAATGTAGTTATGAAATTATAATGATGTCATACTTGGGCTACTTAATGATGGTGTGTCTGAAATATAAGGTTTCGACAAAATGTAATTTACAATATGCCTTACCTATACTACAACATGAGCTGTTAGTATCATAGGAGAGAATTAAACACCAGTCGATCTTTTGCAGGCACATCAAGGTACAGTCTTGTCTACTGAAAGTTGTGCAGGTCGTGTTGATTGTCTGGGGAGCTGAATAGCTGTCCGGGATTACTTGAAATTCTGCTGACCTGATGTATGCCAGGCACTTCAGAACTGAAATACATACAGGGATATATCTATCTATCTATCTATCTATCTATCTATCTATCTATCTATCTATCTATCTATCTATCTATCTATCTATCTATCTATCTATCTATCTATCTATCTATCTATCTATCTATCTATCTATCTATCTATCTATCTATCTATCTATCTATCTATCTATCTATCTATCTATCTATCTATCTATCTATCTATCTATCTATCTATCCATCCATCCATCCATCGATCGATCGATCTATCTATCTATCTATCTATCTATCTATCTATCTATCTATCTATCTATCTATCTATCTATCTATCTATCTATCTATCTATCTATCTATCTATCTATCTATCTATCTATCTATCTATCTATCTATCTATCTATCTATATCCATCTTTCTGTCATTTATCTATCTACCTATCTTATCTAATATTCTAATATCATTCATTTGGCTATACGCCTATCTTTCAACCTATCTAGATAACCTCTGACAGCTTATCTATCAGTAAAACAATCAATCCATCTTTGAATGACTGCCTTTTTTTTGCCTGCCATTAAATCTACCGGTTTGTCTGTTTGCCATTATATCTATTTTTTTGGTCATTTTTTCCCTCTATCTATATTTCTGCTAATAGATTAATTTATCCGTCTGCTTATCTGTTAGTATATCTGTTCACCTGTCTCTCTCTAGATCTACATATCTGCCCCATAAATCTGCCTATTTGTCTTTCTCTGAAGCTATACATCTTTCTTCCCCTTACATCTGTCCAGTGCTCGATTTAAGAAAAAACCAATGCCAAAACAAAATTATCTGCAGAGCCAGGGATAAATGTAATCCCTGGCGGGGTTGAAAAAAGCTAAACCATAGCCGGGGATGTCAATTCTCAGTGCCGAAGATACCCCCGGCAACCCCAGCGGCGGCGAGATGCCAACAATTTTTTTTTGAGGATCTTCGATTTACAATCCATGGGCCAAAAAGTAACTAATTTATTTTCATAGACAAAACTAACAATAATATTTAAAAAAATGGGGAAAACATTTGTCTTAATTAACATAGTTCACGTTGGTTCAAACTAATTTGAAGCTGCACATTAATAGGACACATTTTTTATTTATTCTCTGTTTGTTGAAATCAAATATTCCATTACTCATAATCATTTCAATTATTTAAACAAATTATCACGTTGTTGGATAACTAATTATTTTGTTGGTTTGTCTGAAGGTAGTCTACATCGCTTGCAGAATGCCTTCCATCTTTTAACCATAATGTGGCATACAACTTTGCATCAAAATATTGAAGTGGTGGACCATTAATTTGAATAAACAGCAATTGTTTGATGGTTTCAACATCTAATGAATTATGACGTAAACAAACAGTTATCATCACTTGTTACATCGACAATAATGGAACCTCGCTCTTCAACTATTTTTGTCAGATGTGTGTTGAAACAAACTTATTGAAATAATATAGGAGTCCCCGAGCCTAAAAATGAAAACGATGAAGTATGAATTTCAATGAATGACTGTCCGAGCAGGTGCGGTTCCTGGGATAGTCGATATACGCCCCCCCCCCCCACAGCCTACTATACCCTGGCAGTTATACAGCGGTATGAAATTCGGGGGAAATTAAAAAGAGAAACAAAGTACTTTCAAGAATTCTCGCAGTGAAATGTAGCTCAAACGGACATAAAAAATGCTGCTGAAATCTTGACTTTCTAAAGAAATATAAGGCTAAATTGGAGATATAGATTAATACTACTTAATAAAAAAAATCATTCATAAGATGTGCCTGACCTATGACCTTATAATGACATATTATTAATGTTGTCATTAATAAAACAAAATTAGTAAGTAAAAATACTTTTGGGCATTTTTTTCAACACTTGAAAAAAAAATCTAGCATTTTCTAGCTTTTTTTTTCTTCTAAAATCTTGCATTTAAAACAAATTCAGATTTGGCAAGTGGCAACACTGGATTTGCGATACAAAGTGATTTCCGGTTACGGTCGGAGCGTTATGTTTATACTTTTTGTATATTATTCTTCTTATTAAAGCTTCAAATATCTAAAATGAGTAAGGCTCAACCACCACAATAAAAAATGTAAGTCACTTTATTGAAAATATATCCAATTATTATGATATTGTATTTTTTTTTATTAATTACGTCTTCATCGATAATGCGTTGCCATTGTCAATCATGTAGGTACTTCGTTAAACCGATTTCCCTGTCGCTCTATCATTTCCCACAGTTTTTTTTTTTAAATATATGTGATTCTAAATAGTTATACAACCTTTTTTCGTTACAAAAAGTCTGAAGTGTTCGGAAATTATTATTTTAAAATTTGGATATTTTACATTGGATTTCATTTTTCGACGATAACGGGTAACTTTATTATTCGTTTATATTTAACGCAGTCGCCTTTACATTTTTTTCCGAATTAGCAGCTTTATGTATATGAAAGACAATTTTACAATTTTATTCTTTAAATTTCATTCTGTGGTGCGTTAAAATTTCAAACGTTCACATTGGATCACTTTTTTTATATTTATTCTTGAAGCTACGATTATTGAGTATTTATTAGTCTATTTTTAGTACATGGCCATCTTTCGGAAGTAAACGTTACTTTATTTACAAAGATTATACAACTTTCGGTTTGATATCTCACTCTATCTTAGAATATCAATAAAAAAAAGAATCATGATCCACAATATATAAATTCATATTTTAATGTTATGATTCATATCCAATAAACAATTTAATATATTAGGTCACATAAAGACATTTTTTTCGGAAATCGCATTTCGTTTTTTATGTGATATCAGGCAAACGTGGACATACAATTAACTAGTAACTAAAGTAGATGTTGATGATTTGCATTAAGTTAACTATATCATAATGGCTTTTTGTTATATAACTAATTCCCATAAGATAAAAAGAAGATTCAATTTTCAACTATTTTTTAAATCCCGAGAATCCCAATCCTGTGCAGCTCTCTACTCTCTAGTTCATAAATTTCTTAATATGATATGAAGATATGAAATAAATTATGATGTCCCATTATAGAATTTACTCCAACCTATTCCCCCCCCCCCCCCCCCCCCCCCGTCTTTTTCCCCCAGTTAATAGTTCATCACATCTCCACAGTCCCCCATCCCAACTGACCATTCCTTGCTAGTTCAGGACTATCAGGTTATGCAGTTCAAGTTCATCACTGGGTCAAGTCAAGTTTCCAACTTATAATACAGTACTTTACTGGACTATTTTTGGTTGCCACCTGCATACCAAGTTTGGTAGCTCCCCCTCTCCCCAAGACTGTAATATATCCATGATGCTAAAGCCCATTAGATTGGTTAGGTGTTGAAAGTCTAGGGGACAGGCAGATAAAAAAATAGCAGGTTTAATAGTCAGTGTACAAATTTGCAAGCCAAACCAAAATTTCTATGTATGTTTATTGTCTAATCTCATGTGAGTTTACATTAGACTACATGCATAAAAGTTTTATGCTAGCCTGACATCACCAACTATTGACTGTCTGACTTTTAACCTGATCTCATGGTAACCTGTGCTCTTAGCAAGGGAGCTTCACTTATTATGTAATATCTTAGTGGAGGAGACTGACAACCTGAAACAGGGATGCAAAGTGTAAAGACAGTGAAAGTAGGTCAGGGTGGAAGCTTGATACCAGCAGCTGAAGAGTTAGATATTATGTAATTAAACAGGGGGGAAGAGGAAAGAGAGGAGATGGAGACAGTGTTGGTGTTAGTTTTAGCAGACAAGGTTAGATACAGGGCACACAGAAAGGGGGAGGGGGGGGTAAGGGAGTTTTAAGTTTGAGAAAGGTAGTAGATTAGGAATAAACAATGAATTAGTAAGAAGTGTGTGGTTGTTTTCCAGGAATTGATATTCTGTAAATATGTTTGTGAAGCTTTTGATCTATAGTGTTATTTAACTTTTGTTAAGTGCTTATAGTAAATAAAGTTGTCCTATCTCTTCAGTTGGCTAAATTGATCCTTCAAGTATTGTGGGCTTATTATTTGATGTTCTCTTCAACTATTATTCTCATCCTGACACATTTGTCCTTTAATAAAGACAATGACAGTCACCATCTGTTAAATTATTATTTATTTTCATGACACAAAATAATTATAAGAATAAATCTATGTGAGAAAACATTCCACATCATTACTTCATAACACTTCATTATTAACTATTCACAGTAAAACCATCTTATTCTCTCAACTGTTGAAATCACATTCTCTAACTGCTTTATGAATTGAATTCTAACACATTAGCTCCTTTTCACACAACATTGTAAAAAAACACTTCTTTCTCCCTTGCTGTCTTAGCTCTCACTGTCTTCATTCTAACTCCTTTCCCCCTGGTCAGCATTTTCACTTACCCTCATTTATTCCACCACTAGAACACTTTTCATTTGGAATACAAACTCACATGTATTGACTACAGGTTATAACAGAGTTATGACAAAAGTGATAGTGGATATTCATATTTAAATCAAATTGGCTTTTAATGTTTTATTGGAAGTATTTGTGAGATATAGTGTGTTGTGAGAGATAGGTTAAATAATAGACCACTCCCAGCGGTGATACAAAGCAAACAGGGAAAGGATGGAAGGGATGCTTTACATAAATAGAATGAATGCCCCTAGCTGACTGGCGTGATAGTGTCAAACAGTTAACTAGCTTTCCAAATTAATGTCAAACAAAAAAAAGTATCATTCATGTATCTAAAATTATGTAGTGCACGAGGCTTAAAAATCTTTTTTTTTTTCAGATTAATTACTTAATAAATAAAAGAGATAAATATAAAACATATTATTTTTCATGTAATTAAAAGCATTAAGTTTATTTTCTTAAAAGTCCGAAATTAGTAATCTCCCAGTAGTTACCTCCCTTTTATTCTAACCTATGTTATTATAATGGCATTCATCATATACGTTTTTGGCTGAATAGTCGAGGAGTTCTTTGAGCAGAAGAAAATCATTGTATGGAGCACTGGGTGAGAGAGGGGCTGTTATCCATGCCTTCAGATACAGTCGTGCTGCAAAAACACAAATATCCTGTACTCCCTTTTCCTCGTTAGCTGTCAGCTTAAACATCCATCGAGCATGATGCACGGCTCCAGGTGCCATGAAATAAATGCTTCTTGGGGGTTTGGATCCAAGAAAGATCAAAACCAGTTCAAGGAATTCTCTGTAGTCATCCCTTGGCTGATGCTGCTCCAGCTGCTTGTTAGCAAACTCTACAGTGTTTTCTCTGATATCTTGCACCAACAGAGAAACTGTTTCACTTTCAAGTGCTGTTTCAAACTTTTCTTGATTAATGAATCCCCAGTGGTATCAAAATCTCTTGAAAAGTTGAACTTCTGGTGCTGATTTGACACATAGGCATGCCTCAAAAACTGCACTAACCACAAGTTCCAAAATGTGGTGCATGCATGCAAGTGATAACAGCTCTCTGCCAGTCGACCCATGTTAGAGGAAGTTGTGTTGAAACACATTGCACAGATTTTATCACTTACACTCCAGTCTTCAACTGCTTCATAAATTGCTGTAGCTTGAGCCTGACCTGTTCCACTTGGTAACTTCGCAACAGTTAGCAGCTGAGAAACACATTTACCTGATACGATAACTGGGAGGCCAGATCTACTTGTTCATTGCCAGTCAGATCGGGAAGCAACTTGCTGTCCCATTGGACAACAAGCGGAACATCACCTTTAAATTCTGCTTTCAACTGCATTGTCTGCTGAGCTCTTTATTTCATCCTCTCTCTGCGAATGGTGTCTTGATTAAGGGCTAGATGGTTAATGTTACGTCCCAAGCTTTTGGCCGTTTCAGCAAAAAAGACGGTTGTTTTGCAGTCTGAAGTCTGATTTTCTGAACTGCTGCTTGATATCAGAGTCACTGTTTCATTTTCAGTTCTCTGTGCTTCTTCCATTTTCTGTTGTCTAAAACCATAAACTTTTTACCTCTTTCCTCAGCTCGCTTCTCTTTAGCAGCTAAGGTTGCATCGACACCAGCCATTGAACCTTTCCTACCCTTCTCTCGTTGAAGCAAAAGAAACTTTTTGTCTTCCAGAATGGTCATCATGTCAAGTTCATTGGCATGAGCAATGTCATCGAGATTTGAAGTAAACTCTGCTTCTCTAGCTTGTTGAGTCAAAGACAGTCGCCCTCAAATGATATCAGTTCATCTTGCCTGAGCATGCCTATAGGCCTGCAGTGCATTGGATACAGCATCAAAATTATAATGGCCCATCAGATCAATGTGATTGTAAAAAATTGTTACATAAATTACTCATCTTTGAGTGTTTTTGCCATAAAACCTGGCAAACCTTAATAAACAAAACCGTCAGAACAAACATGCTTTTGAGCTACCAGTAAAAAGGCATTAATCTAACTGATATTTTGCATGAATTTATTTTTTTATATGAGAACTGAACTGAGGGTGTAAGAAGGTTTTTTTTTCACAACTTTAAAAATAAGCTCCACCCTAATATACAATATATAAAATATATATCACACACATTACTATCTACACATGATATAGGCACAAATAAGTGGTGAAAGTTTGAAACTTCTGTCTATACTGTCAAGATATGAAGTTTTTAAGCAAAATTTTGAAAAATCCAGCCACACGTTTTACTATATAATCATTAGTTTTAAAAAATGTCACTAAAAAAACATAACTTCGCTTATAATTAAGATATAATCACAAATGAGTTCTTGTTGGAACTGCAAGCTCTATCCATCTATATTAGTTTTATTTTAATATAACAATTTTGAATCAAAGTACATTCAGCACCACTGGCCACTGGGAGTGGCCGATGAATTTTTCAATTTTGTCCTTAGGTCCAGTCAGTGACCAATGAAATTAACCAAACTACTGAATAAATTTGCGATGAAACTTCCATTTTTTGCTATATTTGTCTTTAATTATAATGTCATTCCATGTCAACTCAACCAGTGCTTAAAGGGGCCCACAATGAGTACACTATTATTGATTAACAATAATTCTCTATCAAAATATTAAACAAATATATGGTACTTACTAACTGTATAACAACTTATAGGTTCTTGGCTATACTGGGTCAAATATTGGTGAAAACTGTCTAAATTGCAATGTTTGGACATTTTAGAGCATTCTGTATGCAAGCTACATTTGAGATAAAAACACCATTCAACTCAGCATGAAAAAATGACAATTTCAGCCTGATAGATCTTTTAGTTTTTGAAATATTTAGTTCAAATATTGCGAAAATGTAAATGTAAATGTCATGCGAACTCGCGACTACCCTTAAAACTTTAAAAAATCATATCTGTAGTTGAAACAAATTTATTTTTGTGAAAAAAAGAGCTAGATAAAGCTAAAATTAAGTTAAAATGAAATTCTAATGGATTTTAAAACTTGGTTTATTTAAAATATTTTCATAACCTAATTTACTAATGTTCAAATTTGTTTAACTTTTCATAAAAATAACATTTGGATAAAAAAAGCAAATATAAAGTACTGCTTTTGGCAGTTGTAATTTAATTTACATCAATTTTTTTTAATGAATAACATACGGAAGTGAAATATCTCATATTTTTTTCTTCTTGCGAGTTGAATAATTTCATATGGGCAGCTGATGGAGAGAAAAGTCCCATTCCAAAAAATTATTTAATACTAATTTACAACAACAGTTACTTATTTTACAAAATATTTC
>JAGDYQ010000007.1:2193335-2278126 GCA_021962125.1 Bulinus truncatus
TTTCGAATTTGGACCCTCCCCTCCCCCCCACCCTAGGTACGCCTCTGCACAGCATGTTAAGCCACCTTTACTTCCTCAGCCAATGCCCGGTACCTATTTATAGCTGGTTGGGCTTGTCCTTTACAATTATATTGTTAACTAAGGCCATTGTTAACCTTTGATAACATAGAAATTAAGTTTTAAAATGGGGAAGCAAAATTAACATGTCATTGTTTATTTGTTATTGCCAGATTCTGAAGTAAAACCAAGCTTTGAGATAACCCAGCGTGTGGAGATGGTGAGAAAAGCATTTTTAATTTTAGTTTATTGTTAATATAATGTGAAGACTATAAGCATCCTACACTTTTATATATTTAATTTCTTGTATTGTTACTTAATGAATTCATCATTGAGCTTGATCTGATCTATTCCTTGCTCCTGTAATCTCTGATTGATTTAAACAACGCCCAGATGCCTTTACTCTCCCAAACTAAAGTCAGGTACCCATTTAAAGCTGGGTGGACTTAAAGCCAACTTTCAACCGGACAGAAAAATTCCCATGATTCTCATAGAGGATCAAATCCATTTAAAGCTGGGTGGACTTAAAGCCAACTTTCAACAGGACAAAAAAATTCCCATAATTCTTACAGAGGATCAAATCCAGAACACTCAAAATGGAAAGTCAAGTGCTCTTTACTGCTTGACCATTTATCCCTCTCACTTGTAATAATTTTGCTATTTATTAATCAAATATTTAGCATGAATCGTCAATTTTTAGAGGTCCAAAGAATTGTAACAATCACTTACAGACATACATTTACACCCATATTTAATTATGGAATTTCACTTAAAAGACTTTAACAGCTGTAGAACAAATTTATGTTTTCAGGGTACCATGGCAGCCATGTATTTTAATAAAGGTATTTTTATTTCTAATTAAAATCTCTAAATTATATATATATATCTAAATTAGTTTAATAGATATTTTTAATAGATTATTCTTGTCTCATTCTCTCATTTAAAATTGTATTGAATTAGAAAGTTTTGATTACAAAAAGCTGTATATATATTTGAGTTTGTAAATGGTTTTACATGCACATTTTTTTAAAAAGCATGCCATACATTGTCATTTAATTTTTTTTTTTTAAGTTGGACTTTTCCTCTTTCACCTGTGTATCATCATTTACCTGTATGGAGATTTGGCCATATATGCTGCAGCTGTACCCAAGACTCTTCGAGATGTTGCCTGGTGAGTACTTTGGTTTGATTTCACTGTTGATAGTTAAATACTAATGATGATTATAATGTCATATCTTTTGATTCCAGATCAAATTTAGGATTTAACAAAAATTATGTTTTATGGAAACAGTTCAGAAAATTTCTTGTGTTTGTTTTAGGAGAGGCAGTGAAAATTCTTGACCCTATTGTCATTGTTACACTTAATGCATATCATGAATCAGGCCAATGGCTTTTAAAAGAGGTCATTCTCCAAATTATTGAACATTTCACTTTAAAGAGGTTTTTAAATAATGTCCATACCCTGTTAGTTATTTGATCTTACAAACCTGCCTTCATTCACCCACATGAAGGAAACTAGCTGTAGTCTTAAAACAAATTTTTCCAAAGCATACAGAAAAGTTTAAATTTGCAATTTATTTAGAATTAAAATATTTTTTTTTTTTTATTTTATTAATATTTCATGTTTCTAAAAGTGTATCTCTAAACTTGAAATGGAAAAAAAAAATGAATGACTGCTAGAGTAGCAGCATTATTTTCAATGAACATTAATATAAATAATATAAAACTAGGATTTAATGATAATAATCAAAATGAAAATTTTATTGTAATTTACAAAAGGAAAAAAAATTGTGAGCTTAAGTTTCTTTATACATGTACCAGCTAAAATTTTCTGTCGGACATGTGTGACATAGGTTTTTGCCTCTGAGTTTGGGACCAGAAAATGAAAAAAAAACTATAAAAAAAATTGTGGTTTGCAGACAGGTATTTATTAACTTGCTTAGGACATACCCAGTTTTCATTTGTGTGTCAGACATGGGGTTAAATAGGACACATGCGCTCACAATCCATGTGTACCAGATTGCCACCATTTTCCCCCACTCGCCACCTGTTGAACTAAACTGATGTTGATTACTGTGCTGCGATTCAAATGGTTGACTATTATTGAATTTTTAAATTTATTTTTCAAGCTTTGCACAACCAGTAATGATATGGTGTTTCACCGTTGACTTTTTCTCTTTTCTCACAAACAGTACGTACAATGTCACCAACCAGAACTTGACAGACAGTGACCCATGCTGGCCAGGAAGTGAACACATCAGCAGGATGGATGCTTACAGGATATTTGTGGTAATGTGGTTTAATAATTAGGACAAATATTTGTAACCAGCTTGCCGTAATTTTTATTATTATTCGTGAAATTTACTGAGGTTTTAACATTTTCTTTTGCTATACAGGCTTGTTTTATATTTCTCCTTGGACCCTTCACATTTTTCAATGTTCAGAAAACCAAATATTTGCAGATTATGACTTCATTAGCCAGATGGACAGGTGAGAATATCTCAGTAATCGTATGTAAATATTAAAAAAACAACAAAGTAAATACAAAGTAACCAAGTTAGAAACATATGTACAGAACTCGATGTGCTGTCAGTTAATAAATATATATGTCATGTCATAACATTTTTCTAAACTCTGACAAAACATTTTAGAATTTCTGAATTCTGATACACATACATTCTTTTAAACTTGGTTACTATTACTCATTTAATTTTGGTAAAATAAACCTATTAGTATTATTTATTATTAAGCATATGTAATTTCACACCTTGACTTTTATAGTACATAAAAAATTTTCTTGCTACATTTTTTATTATCATTGGTTGCATTAAAAAAAGCGAATAGGGGCAACATTTTGTTGTCTAAATGTTATTTCACCCTAATAATAAAAATATGCCTGAAAGAGTCAAGTCTCAATTATTTCAAAAATAAACATTTGAATTTTTTTTAAAACATTCCAGCATTTCTGATGATGATAGTTTTGACCTCTATCTGGCTGGGTGATGGCAAGGGTCAGGGGGCTCCGGTGGCTGCCAGAATCGCTGGTGTCCCCAACCTGTTTGGAGTGTGCGTCTACAGCTTCATGTGCCATCATTCTTTGCCCTCACTCGTCACACCAATCAAGAACAAGAGGCGCCTGCTTCCCCTGCTGGCTGGGGACTACTCAATCATCCTGGTGTTTTATTTAATTCTGAACTTCACGGCCATCTTCTCGCTGGACAAGATTGAGGACCTGTACACTCTGAACTTTAAGCCGCACAGTTCATCCCCTCTGACCAGCATTGTCCCGATCCAGTATTTCCTGGCCCTCTTCCCAGTGTTCACCATTTCCACCAGCTTCCCCATCATCGCCATCACGCTACGCAACAACCTCATAGCAATGATCAAGTCCTACTTCAATAACCTAGGCTGGTACGTGGCCAAAATCATCTGCCCCCTCCTGGCCATTATTCCTGCTTTGGCCATCGCCATGGCCACCAATGAGCTTCAGTTTCTTGTCGGAATCACCGGCTCATACGCAGGAGCTGGCATACAGTATTTTATACCTGCCTCGCTAGTGTATTTAGCTCGTAAAGATATTTTAGCGATACCTGGGGATTATTTGCACAAGTCTCCGTTCTCTCATAAAGGCTGGGTCATCATAACTGTTGTTTGGGCTTGTATATGTGTCGCTTTCGTTACAACTAATTATATCATTAGCTACTCTTGAGAAATGACTTAAATTATTAGTAATTAATAAATAACAAGTGAGAAAAACATATCCAGAATCCAGTGTTTTTTTAAAAGGAGCTCCAGAGCCTCATTAATTCTCATTAGTTTTATTGTCATTGAATGCCATTAAGAGCAGTTGAGTTTGAGCTACTAAATTTTATGTACAGGCCAATCAGCTTTGGTGTGAATTCACTGCTTTTTAGCTTTAAAAAAATATTTTTTCGCTTGCTTTTATATACCGGTATGTAAATAAAAATGGTAAATTGAAACCATGTGTTCAAAAACCACTACATTATGGATTAAAATAATTTAAATTGAATCATGATGTAAATGGTAATGATTGCACCAAAACATGTCAGTACTGCGCCTCAATTACTTAGCTGTGAGCAGAGCAATCTACCTACTTTCATAAGGGTAAACTGTGGTATTGTATATAACTCAAGTTAATAAAATGAATTTCAAATTGTAATTTGACCAGTTACTTTCCAATTTCATTCTATATATTTTTATGCATTTCTTTGTCACTCAGGTAAATAGGGGTACTTATTTAACCATTTCGGAATATTGGATAAGTTTAAAGATAGATGATGTTTACAATAACTTTATATTGAACGATACATGGTTAGAACTTTATCCGGGCCAGTATTACCCTGGAGGTCATAAAATGGCATTGATTTTTTTTTCCCATGATATACTGTAAATCAATGTTGTTTTTTTTAAACTTCAGTTGGCAACTTACTGAAAAAAATATTTTTTTATTTATTTATATGAGACATGTGGTTTGATGTATGCTACTTTTTTTTTAATATATGTACACATTTGTTGTTCGATGTTAACTGCACATTGGGTATATATTTTGTGCTAAGACCATATTAAGTTGAATTCCGTTCATGAGAAATATGTTGTAAAATGTTATGTTAAGCTTCTGTCTTTCATATAAACAAAATTATTGTATAATTAGAAAACTATTTAAAAAAATCAAACATTTAAAGAAGCATTGTTTTTTTTTTTTACTCAATATATTTTTTAAAATGTTTCCAATTTTTTTTTAAATTTACTTATTGATCTTAAGACATTCATAACATCAATAAAAGAGATGACTCATTTACTATTACCTAAACGTATGGCATGTTTAACAGAGTTTGAGTTATAAAAGGGTGCACTAGTATTGTAACCCGTATTGGTTTTAGAAATCTTAACTAGACACAGCTTAGCCACATATTTGTTTTGTTACTAAAATTAAATAATTTCAGCTTTTTAACAGAACATGGGAGTTCTTTCTTTCCTTCCCAGATCAGTAAATTTAGAGTTTTTGCTACTGGCGTCTACAGATGATTTATTTTAAATTTCGTTTTCTAATTTAACAAATGCTATTTCTGAGAACACTGTACTCGGCACACAGTGAGTACAGAAAAAGGTGAACTCTCTGCCCAGATTGGGCTGCATTTTTATTTAATTTACGCTAAAATATTCAATTTTGATAAAAATATTGCTTAATGAATCCAGAAAAATGGAACAACATATGATGCCTTTGAAAATTGTATGTATTATAAAAATGTTTTATGTACAACACAATATGTTCCATCTTTTTTCCACAAGAATAAAATAAACAGTAAATTTGGTCGTCTATGAAATGCTGGCTGTCTTTACTGAGCCGTCTTCTAGAATGGCATTCGACAAATTTCTTGTCAGGGCTAACCGCAAAAGCTTTAGTTTCTCAATCTCTGCCTCTTTAAGGTTCTGAAAATTATTATGTATGTGCATAAACAATGCTAAATGAAAATATTAGGGTTAATAAGCTGAAAACCTAAGCCATAATTAGTTTTATTCAATGTAAGGATAACTTAACATATTAGGGTTTAATAAACTTAAAACCTAAGCCACAATTAGTTGGTGTTTTATTTCTTTTCAGTAACCAACAATAGCTAGGAAAGGTGTCTTAGGAAAATTTCATTTATGTTTAATTTTGACTAAAGGAACATCTGGATAAAACACTATTAATATTAGCTAGTTAACTGTGCAACAATTTGTAAAACCTAAGTTTATCAGCTCAATTCAATCCCGAAGCAAAGTGCTTGTAATCCAAATCACTTGCATATCCAAGCAGATATCTATAATACAAATTTTACATCATATGTTCCGGTTTCCGTCTGTCATCGCTACTTCCGTCTGTCATCCAACATGGCGGCACAAACAATTCAAAGATGGCAGAAACATTTACTGTTTTCTTCTTAACATGCATAATCCGGCTACCAACTGGCCAGCCGAGTAAGAATTGTCTCCTACATGGCTGCCAGAAATGACATTGGACCAGCCATATGTTTAGTGCCGAGGTGAAAAAACACCGTACACTAACATACAGCTGGTAAGATCATGAATGCCAAATGGCAATCACAATGTAATACTGTTTTCGACCGCCTTAATCATTACCAAAGGGCAATAATGCGATCTTAGGAGAAGTAACACAAATTCATGCCAAATTATTTTGTGATACTCTCCGAAACAAATCTTATACCAAAAAGTGGTTCTAAAGGCCTATGTATATCTCACAGTAACGTAATAAATCTATGGTGTTCAATTTGTTATTAAATGAGAAGCGATCATAAAAGAAATATTTACATAAATCGTTCAATTAATATAACACATCTATGGTGTTCAATTTGTTATTAAATGAGAAGCGATCATAAAAGAAATATTTACATAAATCGTTCAATTAATATTATGTGTTATATTCCACAATCTCAATTTTAAACCAAAATTATGGATACCTAAATATAATGGAATATTTATATTGTTTAAATTGTTTTTATTTCTAAAATATGTCTATTTCTAATGTACAATTATTTCCCTTTATTACTAACCTAAAATACGTCACTTTTTTTTTTCATTTTTTGACTATTACGTCACATGAATGAATTGAATAAGGGTTGAGATTGAGTAGCGCCGTACACAACGTTTACAATGCAAACTAATCATTTATGATGGGGCTTCACACAGAGGGTGTATGGAGGGGGCCCTGTTTGAGTAGGGCCCCCAAAATATTTTTTAAACTAAATATTAAGTACATTATCTCATGTCAAAATGTAGTGGCTCCAGAAGATGCCTAAAATCCCTTGGTTCGGCATTGGCTTCACAGAACTATAATGTTGAAAGCTTTGATATGTCTTTCTTTTTTAAGAGGACTAATGTTTTCTGCGTCTGCGGCCTCAACTGCATTGATGAAATACTATGTTTTTAATTGAAGGTCAGCTAAAAGCTACACAACGATTATTTCTTCTCGGGACCAAGCTTGAGAAGCGTCAAAAACTTATCTCAAGTCAAAATGCAGGGGCAGCCCCCACAGAGGCCAAGCCCACCGGCCCCCTCAATCCCTAGGTTCTGCACTGCCGGGTCGGCACTTTTTCTTAGTTAATTGTACTATGCTACACTGTGTGTAACAGTAAATAAACCACCTGATAAACATGTAGCGTTTTGCTTAACACAAGGACTCACTCATGTCTCTCTTTTTTTTTAATACGCCATGTTGAACATCATAAAACATTAAATGAATAACTGTTTGGAAAGGAGTCCATTAAAATATTATGAATGAATATGATTTTAAGAGTTGTTGTTTATGTTTACCCATAGTGAGGATTATTTTCTTTGGGAGGAACTATTTAACATGTGAATTTTATTTGATGTATTATTCGGTGTCCCTATTCTCAAATGTATTTTGGCTACAATAATCTGTTCATGTCCTTAGGGCCACTGCAAGTATATAGACTGATTGTTAACGAGCTAATATATATATATCACCATTTTCAACTCCAACTGTGTGCCTACTCGCCGGTCCGGGTACCGGGCCTTTGATAACTAGTCTCCATACAAAATAATGGATACTCTGATAATTTATTCCAATTCACATTCTTATGTGCAATGAAGTAAACAATTTTTTTGTACCTGATATAAAGTAATTGAATTTAATCACTGCCTTCCACTATTACTAATGCAATCGATGCTACCCTCCACGTGTACTTGTTGTGAGGCTTTAACATGGAAACTTTCCTGTGACATGCTTATGTCTTCACATTAGGATTTTTGGAAATGTGACATGACATTATCGTTCAACAATCATCATTCGCTTTGCTACATCTTACTGGTTAAGATGTTTCCAACATTTTACAAACATTCCGAATTTCATTTCAGATGAAGGATTTCTTACTCTTTTATGGATAATAGTTGTGTACAATTAACTGCACATTCACAACAGATGCAACACAAAAGTAATGAATATACGCTCATGTTCATACAAGTGAAGCATGCTGAGTGAGAATGAGTACCCCATCAATGCAGTGGTGATCACATAAATCTCTGCAGAAAAATCAGTACATACCCTGGTACATATAGATTTTATCTGATGAAAAAAATCAGAGGCTAGAAGGCATGACTCAGAAAATGAAAAGGACCCTCACCTTATAATTAGATGTGCCATCCCGCTGCAACTCCTCAAGGCAATGTAATAATTCGTAGGTCTGACCAACATTCAAAACAACCTGCAAATTAAATGATGCCAGTACGGTGCTATAAATAATTATGAAAACGGACAGTTATCTTCTAATTTTTTGTTTATTTGTTAAAATGTACAGCGTTAAATAATTAACTGTTCCAGTTCAATCTGAAAAAAACTTACTTCAGGTAAATTTAAAAGTGGCAGTGCATCCATTAACATTGTCATCCAAAATCTGAAAAAAAAAATATAAATACATAAAATTAGTTCTAAACCATCTGTTGGAGAGCAACTAAAATTGGTAAAAATAAAAAAAAACTACTCACGATTTAGGTGCAAGTCGAGATGAAATAAGGGACAGCAGAAGATCAGATGCACCCCTGATGTCTCCTTTGTTATAAAGTGTGTGAAACTCACGATATTTACCTATAAACGTAGATTAAGATGTATCAAAAACAAATATACAGGTAATAAAGAATAAATAATATAAAAATTAGCTCACAAATAATAAAAAATAATTTAACATTTTCTAATTTTAAGTTTAGAAACCTCAACAGAGCTATGAAATTTTTTAAATATATTTTCAGATTTCTTATCTTTTCAAAATGATTTAGTTTTTGAATGACTAAAACTATTCCACTCAGAGCTTTATGAAAAAGGGAGCACGCAAATCTGATAAAAAGAAATTCACCTAGAAAAGTGAGACTGTTCGTAATCAGCATGGATGGACCGAGGTGGTCTATAAGGTCGAGGTGGGAGAATTTACCTTGCTCACAATACTCATTTAGAAACCTGGAAATTAAAAGTCAACGTTTATTAAAAAAATAAATTCTAAAGGACCAGCATACTGCTTACATCAAATATATTTTACTATCTCTTTGAGTCATTTCTTAATCATAAAAAATTTACAGCTGACAAATGAAACTTGTTTATGTTCAGGAATAAAATTAACATGTGCAAATATAATTGAATTGTACAAAAAGTAAGAGGGTTCAGCAAATGTTTCATATAATTTTGATAATATCAAAATAATAACCATCCAAGGTGATGAGTGTGGGTATAATGCCAATTCACAAATACTATACAGGTACATATCATTTTAGGTGATGATTGTGGGTATAATGCCCATTCACAAATACTATACAGGTACTTATCATTTCAATATACAGCCTGTGCTTTAAGTAGCAAATATACAAACTTACCTGTCAGTTACTTGCTTGATTACTGTGGCATCCTGTAGATAAGTAAAAAAAAAATGCATATCGCTAATAAGTACAAGGATCCATGAAGATCACCAATCCTAAACTATGGAAGGCAAAGCAAAAGTCAATGGATGAGATTGATCAACATAATTAAGGAAAAAAAAAAACCAGGAAAAAGTTGCAAGATGACTAGTGGTGTTATTATGGTTACCTTAGATTTGAGGAACCAAGAGAGAGCACTGCCAAGCCTTTCTTGCTTTAAACACTTCATTCCCATAATTTTGCAGATGCTCTGAGCTATAAAAACATTATTAAAAATATGTCAAAAGTGTGCATCAAAATGAGTACATTAAGACCCCGCTTAACACGGGGTATACGTTCCATCAAAGTAGAGCGTAATATGCAACAGCGTTAAACGAGGTTATCTCATCGTATAAATAATGGGGTTAGGGGAAGATGGGTAGAAAATTAGTCAGGTATTTTACCATTAAATTTATTAATTATTGTGGCCCCACTTGCTGGTTCTCATGTAATCTGTATGTTATGAAAATTATTTCGATGTTTAAATCTATTAAATCATCCTCGACTTGCAACGAAAGTTTTACTTGTGTCACTTGTCTGAATGTAATTAAAAATTCTTCTTGCTTTTTCCATTATAATAGATTGCCAATCCATACAAAAAGTTGTTTATCCATTTCCTCTATTGTTTTATTTCTAGAACAGGTAATTCTAGTTGCAGAGATTGTCTTAGTTGCAGTTGCCGATGACAGCATTTTTCTTTATTCTTAAGAATAATCCTTATCGTTGAAGTTGCCAAATTCAATGCAGCACCAATTTGAGATTGACATTAACCAGTATCTAATCTTCTAATCACTGGCATTTTAGGTTCTAGTGAAATGCCTTTTCTTTTTGCTTTATTTTCATGTTTTTTATTATCATCCATGATAAAAACTAAAAAATCATAATATTTTTCACTATATCAATCGTTATATTATATAAATGTATACAGTACTTAAAATAACATCAATGAATGTTTGAAATGATAAAAATAACACGGCAGGAAAGAAGTAAAACATAAACTGCTTCGGATATCGGAAAGCCTAACACTGCGTATGCAATTTTGGGAAATCCCACAATAAATCGAAACAGCGCTAAACGAAACAGAGTTAAACTGTACTAGGTTTTTTTTTTATTATTCTCTTTAATACTAAACAAAATTCTTTAACATGTTTATCACAAGTCAATAATGTCAATCAGCAGTTCTAAAAAATGTTCCTTTCAAAGCCCAGCATTTAAATAAAAGAATGGAGGACATCAGCAGAAGAAGAACAAGAAAAAAATAGAAGATTTAGGAATCAAAATTACATCAGCATCACACATTTTATTTTATGAAGTTAAGAACTTGCATTGAGCTAACATATCTCTCTCCAAACAAATATGCAACACTTTATGGGCCTTTTTTTCTGTCTCCAGTGGGATGTGCTCCACATAAGCTTCAATATACGACCTGAAATCACAGTAATTGGCCTATATATAAACAGTGCTTAATTATAAGACAACAGTAAGAGAAAAATATATGTTAATTATAAAACAACAGTAAGTAAATTTTCTTTCATCAGCAAAAAGGAGACCTCTTAAAGCTTCATAAATAATAGAACAAAAAACCACAACAAAATGGATGATTACTTTTCTTACAGTTCTAATCACTAATAATATCACATTTTACAGAAGATGAAAAATTATGTTAAAGTTGTGAACCTTTTTTTTTTTAAAATATGGAACACATCACAATAGTGTTGTTTTTAATTTGTACCCAAAAAAAACCCCAATGTTATTCTACATTTATTCATTTTACTAATCAATCATTATTAATGTTATCTTATAAAATAATCAATATTTCTTTAGAAGGACTCACTTTCCAAAGACAGGACAAAAGTCAAGATAGTCCACACCTACTTGCCAGAGGCTGAAAAAAAAAAGCAAATATATTAGCACAATTTGTAAACACGATCTAAGATGTTGAATGAATAACAGAGAAATTGCGAACATATACTAAAGGAATAAATAAAAAAATTAGAATAAATATGAACCAATTGAAAATAAATTAGTATATAATACTGTTTGCATACAATAAATGCATAATTTCAGGCAGTATATTTGAAAAAATAATCCAATAAAAAACACCACCTTTTATGAGCCATTAATGATGTGGCATATTCCAAAAGTAAATATTCTCTGAGATTAGAACCAAATCTGTTGAATAAACAATTCAGTTTAATCACGTAACAAAAATGCATTAACAATAATAAGTTCTGATAAGAGACAGGAAAAAAATCCAGACAAATAATGATGATCAAAAGTAAATGATAAAAAGATGAACAAAACAACTTACGGCAATGACTGGGGATCTAGCTGACCACAATGATGTAGGACATCAGCAAGATGTGAGACAAACCACCAGCTTCGATTACTTAGAAATGTACTAAATTAGAAATAAATTAATTGTATGTGTAAGATAAAAAAAACATTACACTTAGCCAATATTTTTCAATAATTTTATTCCTAATATGAAACAACAACTACAGTAATTTACTCTAGATCATTTTATACATGACAACAAAAATGATCAGAATTTGTAAGTACTCACCAGCTGTCTTTGAGAACCTGATGTATGTCGAATTCCATGGCAGCTTGCAGAATATTATCTAGTTCTTGAATCTGTGGACTCGCCTGGTTGTAAACTGCCTGGCAAGACTGCATGGTGGATAAACATAAGATTATAATAAAATTAAATCTGACATCATAGAACATTAGTGAAATTATCTTACACTATTCATTGCAAGAGAGATGAACATTTTTTTTTAATGACTATTCATACATTTTTTCAGCTAATGTGAAACCCTTGAATCTAAAAATAAGCATTTTGTGGTGGTGCTAGCTTACCAGTAACAAGATGAACAGGTAACTACAAAGCAGCCAACTTACTTTGATTTCATAAGTGAGATCTGTGATCCTGCAAGTCGGGTTCTGATAGAGAAGCTTGGACACCAGGAGATGGTACCATGTTTCACAGTGGTCCTTCAGCTCTCTGAACACTGCTTCATCACCACACAGAACCTGGTCAGTGAAAAAAAATAATTTCAAATTTTAGAATCAAATCCCAAAAGGTTAACCAACTGTTATTCCTTGAACTGGAAAGCGTAATTATTAAGCTCTTTACTTTTTACAAAATAAATAATAAGAAAAAGTACTTTCACCATTTAGTCTAACAGATGAATTCATCTGTCACTGTTATGCTTATATTATTACCTGAACAATGGTCTCTAGTTCTGAATATGCAGCAAACTGCTCTGCTTCATATCTACGTATGCACTCTTCTCTCCAGTGTCTCCATTTCATTTCATATTCTGCCACAGACTGAGCGTGCTGATACTATAATATAAATGACACAAGGAAAAAGGTTGAATAATAGACCACTTACAATTAAAATAACAATGTGAAAATAATTCTGAAAAATTTTTTTTTTCTCTTTCCGGTGTGACTTTTCAATTATAAATTAATATCCCTATCCAGATAGAGAAGGATAATTTGATTAAATGTATTCAATTTTTTACTTTGTTGAAACGTTGAATATAGTAAAATAGTACACTACTATTTTAAAAAATCATTGAATACTATGAAACACCTGAAACTTACAAGCTAATTTTGGTGGGGTCATTTGCCTTGTTTTCCAGCTACACAAATAATAATCTAATAGGTGAGTGTCATATTATCATATTCATTCATCCAACTAAGTAAGATGATTGTATCTGATGGCTATTTAATCAAAAGTACAGGGTGGAACCTAAGCAGACAGACATCTTACTAGAGAGCTTGACATCAACCCAGTACACAAGTTATGTTTTATATACTTTTAAATCAACACACTTTCATTCCTTTTACATTTATCCATTACTGTTTTTGTGAAAAAAAATGTGAATCTGGCTTTTTTTTACTTCTTACCAAGTTATTTTAAATATGTGTGTGGTACCAGCAGTTAAGATATATGATCTCAAGTTCACAAGCTTACCGTCCAACGAGGCATCTTTTTTAACAACTCATCCAGTGCAATGAAAGAATCAGAGTTGCTGCAGAGATGGAGAGCCAGCAGTTTTCTAACATTTTCTGTATCACCTTGAAGTAGTAATCGGTAAACCTGATAGGCATATATGAAAAAAGTTTTTTTAATTTAGAATTAAAAAGAATAATAAAAAACAATCCATCTTAAACTATATGGACGGCATCCCCCATTATGAAAATTCTTTATCAAAACTTCCTTTAAGGAGCTTTTTTTTTTTTTATTAAATAATTTTTTGTGCTACAGAGACATTTACAAAATATACAACGTATCAGTAAAGCCAAGATAGCAAACGATTCGATACAAGTTTCCAAAAATTCAGAAGTAAGAAGTAATCCAAAATATTTCAGTAAAAAGCTTCGATAATTATTTCCGCAAATTCATAAGCAAGAATTAGCTACCACAATAAAATATACTTGTGTTGCAAAATATACAAATAATGTTATGTCGGGATGCTTTAATAACTATTCTTTAATATATGTTTATTTTTATGCTTTTTTTTATGTCATTTGTTTTCTGTTCCTTGGTTTACATTTGTACGCTGAACAAATTAAATGTTGAAATTGCCTGTGCTTATTGGAGGTTTGTGAAAAAATGCTATAAATATACTGTGCATACAAAATAATAAATTTTAAGATTTGCTACTAAGTGGAAAAATGAACTAGTATTTACAGCTTCCCAGTACTGAGGATGTTCACAGGGCTGTTCTGAATGTGTGACTTTCATGGCTAATTCTTTACCCTCTGGGAAGTGCCACTGCAGCCAGTCCAAGAGTGATGTCAAAATAAGACCACCTGTAAAAAAAATATAACCTAATTTTAGTCTACAGAACTGAAATATCAACATGGAGATGTTACATTCCTCTATTTTTTTTAACTAGCAATTTAATATTTTGTCCCTTGGAAATCTAGACACCTAATCATTTTAGACAAACGATTAAATGGGTTGTGCATGTATTTCCCTATATGAAATAAAACAAAAATTATAAAGAAATTAGAAATCTGGGTGCCGTTTTCAATAGCAACATTTGCAGCAATCAAATAATGAAGTACACTTTGAGTTGATCTTTATGATATCCTATGTGTTTTTTTAATTCTGTAGACCAGTGATTCTCAAAGCTTGGTTCACCAGCTGATTTGAAGTGGGTTGGGAAAATTGTAATAAGTACAATTAATTATAGCTTATCTTTCTTTTACCCTTCTCTTCTTTCCGTACAGGTGGGTGGAGAACCAAGAAGAAAAAGACAAAGTTTATGTCTACGCATTTACAAACACCAATGAGATTTTCTACGTTCTGTATATTGAGCTCAATTTCAATGAAACAGACCACCCTCCATTCATTAATGCTGCTAACAGGTTGTATTTTTTATTGCTGAAAAGTCTATAACTGCAAGTATTTGAATACCTGGAGCCACATCAATAAAAATAATTTCACACAAACTCCAAATGAGCTGCACCATCTCAAATTCTTGAATATGTTCTTCATACTTCATTTTTTTAGTTTCATCTGTGCAGGAATCTGAATTTATAAAAAAAAAATGTGACAAGTCATTACAAAATTTAACTTTTTCATATAAAATCTTTTATAATATGATTGGAAAAGCTTTTATTTCATTTGATTAAATGTATTCATGCTTTATATTCATAACACCTAACTTTGAGAAATACGTTTTCAATGAAAAGAAATTTGAAAATCATGAATCCCATGAATAGAATAAAAGCTTGATTTAACACAACATCTAAATGCCTTAATTTTTTTGTACAGAAATGCTGTTACATCAGCCATAACAGAAATCAATAAAAAAACAACATTTGAGCAACTAAAAAATTAAATGCAACCACAGGAACTGTCATGTTAACTTTAAATCATAGAAGCTAGATGACCTTGAAAACAATAGGAATGTCATTTATATATTATATTTTCCGACCCTCAATTATACAATTAGATAACATCAGTGGATGCAGTGGAACCCCAAAGGCCAGAGAAAGGTTGGCCCCCAAAGACCACTCGGAGAAGGTCTTGTGAGCAGGAAATGAAAAGTTACAACCAGACATGGGAGGAAGCCAAAGCAGAGTGTGCTGGAGAGTAGCTGCAAAGGCCCTTTGCTCTGGAAGGAGTTCAAGGAAATAAGACATGGGATAAAAATTTATGTAAATTTTTGTGCACAGAGTGGAGTGTGATGTTGGGGTAAGCCATGAGTAAAACATGACTGTTGAGGGGAGAGTGGGTGGGTTGCATTGCAAATCAAAATTTGACAGGGTGGAGGGAAGGAAATAAGGGTGGAGGGAAGGAAGTAAAAGTCATGAATAAAACGTTACATAATATGCGAACAAGCTCTTTCTGACTATCTATTATTTTAAAGAAGAAAAAATGGATCAAATGAACTGAAACATGAGAATAAACTGGGCTGATTTAATAATACACTTATAATCCCAATGCTTGATGCAGCTGTAAATTATTTTTTTTAGAGAACTCAGCCATATTTCAAATAGACTTATTGTGCCATTTTATAGAATATAACAAGTCACATTCAAGTTTTTTTTTAAATAGTAAAAATTTTACAAGAAACACAAAACTATCAATTAAAAAAAATTTAGTGAACAAACTCTAAGAGTCACATTTGACCACCAATGGAATATAATGGCAGACAAACTTGTTTGAATACAGTTAACTGATGAAAAAATTTGTGTCCGCTAAGATTTTTAACTATGCGTACGTTCTTATTTAAAAAAGTAATCAAACAGAAGCTCTAATTATGACTGTTAGATTTTAAAAATTATTCAGACTTAATTCGCAAACCTGCAATCTGCATAAGTTCCATGCTACATGCTTTCAGTACGGCTCTGTACTGTTTACTGGCCTTACGGAGTCTGAAAATAGAACAACAGAATCAAAATGTTTTTAATAAAAAAAAAACAACAACTCATTTTATTATTATAAATCATCAGCATAGAAGTAGCTTTGTCGTTATGAATTCATTTAAACTAAACATCTGTTTGTAAGGCTGCAATTAAAACTTTAAAGTACCTTACTTTCTTAGTTGGGGCATAATTAAAATCTCAATATTAAGTACGGACAAATCTGTCATTACTCACTGTGTAAACAACATAGTTTGGGATAAACTCTTCACCTGTCCCTGAATCATTACAAAGATGTCTGCAAAAAAATAAATTCTTTATCTCTTAATATAAGAGCCTTAGTACAGTAATGTTTTAAATTTTTTTAGGTTGTCAGGATTTTTGTTTGTGAAAGTAATAGTTACCTTATAATTTTGTAGCAAGCCATAATAAGATATCTCGATCTCATTATTTTTTTTTAAAAAAAGCAAGCTTACATTACTAAAGTATTTTATAGTCTTGTAGTTTTCTTTACATAAATGGAATCCAACTATTAAACTAAAATGTTTCTACATTGATTCATTATTTTAATGATTTTCTTAAACAATGCAAAACTGAATAAATAATATACAATGTATAAGTAAGAAATGTTAAAAAATAAGAATAGCAACAAATAATACATAAGCTTGAAATATTCAAGAGATAGCATAACCTACTGTGAGTTTCATTCACAAGTTTTCGTGCTATGTCATGCATTTCTGCGTTCCACTGAACATCAAAAATATTCTCTTCATCACTGCCTTCAACTCTTTCTGAAGATTCTAAAGATGGAAAAATAAACAAAATTAAATACATAGATGATTATAAATTAAGAAAAATCATGTGAGTTACAATCAGCGTCACACTCACTATAAAAATTAACAAAGTAAGACAAGGTAAAAACGTAGTTTCACAAAAGGGGGAAAAAAAAGATACATTTAAAATATGTGTTGAAACACAAACAAAATATTAAAAAACTGGAATTTGAAAGCTTAAAGGAGGGTAAGCCCATACACTGATTAACTGAGCTGTCCTAACAGCTAATCTGTCCTACAGGCAAACCAATTAGCTGGGGCCACAATGACAGCCACTCAAAATAATGAAATGTAAATGATCTATTAGCATGTGTCTTCTGTACTTGCAAAGCCAACTGGCCATGTGACCAGTCCATACTGTTTAACTGGGAGTCAGGAAGCAAACGATGTAATAGAGATGGTGGCAGCATTCACTTACTTTCTTTATGGGGTATTTGTGACTGAAACACGTACAACTGTTTTCCCATGCCCCAGACGCTTCTGGGGAATAAATCCTTGCATTTTTTAAATGGCTGAAAGAAAAAAAAAATAGTTTATAAGAATAGTTATGAGTTTGAAATTGTTAAGGTGATTTAGAAGAAATTTTGAATTTTTAATGAAATATTTTTGTGTAAGCTGTGCTTCAAACAGAGATTTTAAAACCTATCTCACATCTCTGATAAAAAGAACTATAAATTAGTGTGATAAAAAGGGACTGTTTTCATTGTCAATGAGATATAATTATTAAGGTAAGGCTGTAACCGTTTATGTGGAAAGATGAACTGAAAGGATGTATGAATGATAAGTCATAGGCCGCTGAACTATGTCTAAGAGTAAGACTTTCTAATTTTAGAAATTTAATCTAAGAACCAAGATTATCAATATAAATCACAGTAATGATGACATTTTGAAGTAGGTTTTCATTCGACACACTGTGACAATGTTTTTGTGAAAAAACATAAGGTAGTGGTCTTTGTAAACACATTTTGCGTATGTTTAGAAAGATAATAGTGTAATGTGGTAGAAAAGATAAAGTACAATAATGAATTAGAATTTGTAGCATTTTAAAGATTTTTTTTCATAATTGAAAAAAAAAGGTTTCCAAAAGTATATGTGACAAATGATGAAGATTTCCATTATTTTTCATTAAACTTCAGCGGCCTTTAGAGGGACAATTTATGTATACACACACAAAGTTTCATTGAAAAATATATATTGAAGCATGAAACATTTTTATGGTCAAAAAAGTGTATCACAGCCACCATTATCTAAATATTGACACAGGTAGGATAAATAACTTGGGGAGACAATTTTTCCTGTGAGCCCTTTGTTGTTTGAAATAATATTTAGATATAAACTAGGCCTATTCACTTATAGAGTTTTTTTTTGTTTTGTTTTGTTTGAAAGGTATATTTTTAAACGAGTAATAAAATATTGCTCATTTTTTAAAAAAATATACATTATTTGTTAAAAAAAAATATATGTCATGATATAATGACTAAAGTCTGTGAACTATGTCTATGTGTAGAGGATCAGTTTTGTCATTCATTTTGTTAACATAACATATCTAACATCTTATAAAAAAAAACAAACCATTTAACTGTTCGCCTGCAAAGTTTCATTGAGGTATTTTAAGGTTCAGGCCAAAATTTTTTGGTTCAAAAATATATATGATAAACGCCATTATAATAACATAGGCTAGAAGAAAAGGGTGGCAACACTGGGAGATTACTTTTACGAAAATAAAATCAACACTTTTATTTCCATGAAAGATAAGATGTTTTATTTTCCTCCCCTTTTTTTTTTTTAGTAATTACTTAATCTAAACAAAATATGATTTTACGCAACAAAATTTTAGATACATGAATGATACTTTTTTTTTATTTGACATAAGATTAGAAAAGCTAGTTAGTTGTTTGACACTGTCAGGCTAGTCAACTAGGGGAATGAAGCTCCCAAGCTGAAAGCTCTGGTTTAAAGTCAGACAATGGTTGCAGATATTTTGAGCCTGTCAGGCTAGCATAGAAAGACGATGCATATAGTTTAATGTACATTCACATGATATTAGACTATATAAATAAAGACTAGCTATTTATTTGTCTCTCTATCCCCTAGACTTCCAACATCAAACTCAACTAATTGCTTTAGCATCTTGGAAAAACTAAGTTATTGGGGAGCTATCCAATTTGGTATGCAGGTGGCAACCTAAAATAGTCCTGTAAAGCAGTGGTCCCCAACCCACGGACTGGTACCGGCAGCCATGGATCAAATGGTACTGGGCTGCCCAAGAAATATTAAATTATTTCTTTTCTATTGACTGTGGTGTATTTCTCTCAGGATTATGCAACTTTTCATGGACGAGAGGTTTACAGGGAGCTGAGCGGCTGTGAGCAGTAGTAATATTGTAAATAAAAATAATCTAATATATAAACATTCAACGTCTCTGCCCATTCCCGCCCCCTCACCCCTATCTGGATGCACTGAACTTATCAAATATCAACTGGTCAGAAGCAAGAAAAAGGCATAACCTGCATAACCTGATTGTCCTGAATTAGCACAGAATAGACAGATGGGATGGGGGGACTGTGGAGGTGTGATGAAAGTGTTAACTGGGGAAATAGAGGGGATGGTATAGGTTGGAGTAAATTATACAAGGGGGCATCATAATTTATTTAATATTTTCATAAAAGTGATACATATTTATGCAGAGATATATTAAGAAATGTATGGACTAGTAAGAGAAATGTTTTGCATATAGTGGAAGAAATAGAAAATTATATTAAAAATTGCTCTGAATGTTATATTCTTTGTTTACTCAGATGTTTAGATATTGGACAGAATAGTGGGTGTGTATTTATTTAGCTGGCACCCTCCTAATTGAGCATAGCATTTTTTCAGAAAAACTGACCTAAACAAGAATAAATAAATGTTCTTTTACTCTGATGTAAATTGTATTTCTTAGAACTCGTCAAATAGCCTATTCTAAAGCCAACATGATTAAAATTTCATCAGTAACTTATTTCTACCTTCTTTGTCTATTGTAACAGATTGCAGTATTTACCAAGTGTTTTATACCATTGGAAAGCTTTTGTTATGCTCTTTCAAATGATGTATAATAATACATGCAGTTTATATGACTATGAAATTTTCATGTCACATAGTAATACTAGGCTACTGATTAACGTACCTTGATTAGCTTTAAATAAATTTCAACCCTTCCATAACGTCAAGACGATTTTTTTCTTTTTTTCTCAGGAAAATTTATATACTTTCCCCCCCACCACAAACCTTACCCTACCCTAACCTCTTTCTCTTTTTTTTTTGCAATGGCGTGCAGATAAAACATAATATTTAATGTTTTTTTTTTCCTTTTATCATAAAAGATAATAATAAAAGAGGCCTTACGGTAACTAAGTTACGACTTAGTTGGTCTAGAAACAGCCGTAATAAATTTAATTCGAACTCACAATCAAATTGGAAAGTAGTCATCATTGTTCTATGCGAACTAGTTTATCATGCTTATTTTCTAAATGACAACTATACAGTTTATAGCATAAGTTAAAGAATACGTACGAGAATGAATTCATCTACTTCGCGCTCCACTGTGGGTGCCGCCATTTTAGAATTAAAAAACAAGCACCACTACAATATGAAACTGAATATAATTATTATATAGATCAGTGATTCGCATCTTAACGGCGGCCCGCGCCTGGGGTCCGAGTTCTAAAGGCCAGGAGCCCAGGACCCACACAAGCCTAATTTTATATATGTAGCTTTATTTTCCCTTTCTCGCTGTCTTTATATAGATACTGAAGATTAATCATTCTTAGCCTGGAGCTCGCTCCACTAATGGGCTTCTGCTTCCACAGAAGACAAGTGCTGGGTCCCTGGGGAGGGCTTGAAAAACATTTGGATAAAACTGAAGTTGATTTATTTGCATTTCATTTACTGCTTGAATTTACAAGCAAGTTTGATACTGTATTGTAAAACGCCAAATGGCTTTGGCAATTAGGGAGAGTGTGCTATGAAAATGTGTTAGACACAAAATTGTGGACACAAATAAAATGTTTAAGAGCCAATGAAAAAAAAACAATAACCTACCACAGACTAACATAAAATATTTGAGCAAATGCCCATTAGACTCAGAACAATGTTCTTATTTGCAATGGCCATGGAGATACCAAAGGGGCACTATGTCAAATAGTTAGAGTCTCTGTTGGGCTTGAACCAGTAACCTGCACCTTGCTCATAACCAAATCACCACAGAGTGTTAAAAGCCTTAGGCTATTTCTTTGTAAATTGTATATGGGCTATTTTATATGTTTCTCATAGGCCTACAATGCAGCAGATTTAACTAGCATATCTGAGATTCATATCCATAAATGTGGTCTCACAATTGGGAAGCAGTCCAAGGGAACATAGACAAGTATCATGCTGGACATACAGTTTGGTTATTTACAGCTTGGTGACAAAAGAATTGCCCATCAGCTCCTTTAAAAACCACCACAGATACCCATAAACATTGTATTTTCAATGGTGGTCCTATTTTTTTCCTTCATGGGCTAATATGGGAAATAACTGAGTGAAAGTTTGGAACCTATCTTTTGACTAAAAATAATTACTACTGATTTTATATCATTTGGTTTTAAATATATCTTTTTAAAGCTTTCTTAGCATACCTGCCATTTTGTTGAGATATTAGAGATAATATGAAGGCCATAGCCTGTCTCATTAAGGATTTAAAAAAGTAAACTTTGTTCTATGCTGTGTAGATTCATTTGCCTCATCATTAATACAGATCCACCACAAAGCTGTTTTACATGAGAGTGTGTTATTTTACTTATAAGCAAGGCTATAGAATAAAAATTAATTTTAACCATTAATAGGTATTAAACTAAGACGTGATACTGTTCAATAATTTTTTCATCTAAAAGTAGTTTGGAAACTAAACTGACGTGGTGACTTGATTAATGAAGGAAATACATTTCAAATTTTACAATCTTTAACAGAAATCGTCACAATCCAAGGTGAGATTTTCCACAGGTATAATAGGGGTAATTAATGAAATCATTTCTTTTTTTAGTTTGTAAACCAAAGCCTGCATGGTTACGCAAGACAGTCGTTGTTAAACCAAGCTCTGACAGTATCAACAATTTCTATACTGTAACAAAAATGCACAACAAAAGTGTGAAAAAAATTTGACAGTCTAATCAACAATAAAGCAGATTTTAAATGTTGATAACTAAAAAATGTATTTATAAAGACATCAATATCAACAGTTTATGTTTATAAACATCATAAAAAAACATAAATTGACAAATGAAAATGGTGTACTCTCATTAGTATACAAATATAAACCTTACAAAAAAACATTAAAAAATTTTAACTCTTTAAAAAAAAGATTCATTAAGTAGCAAAGTGGAAGTAAGTGATTTATTAAAAATGTTGCAGGCTGAATACTCTGTGCTATAAGTATGAGCCCAAAGGTAGATGATGTAGACCAGTGGTCCACAACCCCCAGTACCGGTCCATGGATCAAATTGTACAGGGCCGCTTAGAAATATTAAACTATTTCCTTTATATTTACTATCTAAAGAATAGATAATCAACCCCCGCCCCATCTCAGCAGGCCGCGGTGAGATTATCAAACGTTGACCGGTCCGCGGCGAGGAAAAAGGCTGGAGACCACTGATGTAGACCACAATAATATATGATGAAGACAAGGTAAATTTATGTATTCTGTGGCTGACACAGAGTCATTTAACTGAAATAGTTCTTAAAAAGTCAGATGGCTGATACATATAATAAAAAGCTAATTAAAAAAATGCTTTTGACTCGTCTTTGGCAAGAAACTAAAATGAGTTATATAGTGTTTTTTTTTCTAATCTCTTCAACGTAAAATCTTTTAAAGTGCAATTTGTTAAAGAACAGTACAATATGGAGTAAACTAGTAAACATAAGGCAAAGCTTTAAATATGATGACATAATAACAATGAAATACACACAAATATTTAATATGGTTCATAAGCAACAACCAAATTAATAAAAAGTTTTAATACTCAATATAATCATTAAAAAAAATCAACTATTTAAGAGATCAAAGTATTAAAAAGTCCATTGCCAGGTGAACTAGAAAACATAAGCTAAAGCTTTAGCAAAAGATGAAAAAAGTTTGAATGTTACACGTACAATTTCTTTTTCATGAAAAATTAAAATAAATACTGATAAATATGATGGCGCATGTTTAAAAATAGTATTCAAGTTATGTTATAAAAGATTTATGATATAATGCTCATGTTTAAAAGTAATCTCAGGTGCCAAAATTAAATGAAAGATTGTAATCTAAAATTTTTACTTAAGATCGATTTAAAGTAAAGAAAAGGCTGAATATATTTAGCTTTAACAAAACTTGGTGATCAACCATGAGATTGGTTACAGTCTCCAACAACATCACAGAACATACAAATACATGTATTTAATTTTTTTTAAATAAAATAAGTAATACATGTAGTATTTAAAATAGAAATGGTATTTTTAAAAACGCTGCTTGAGACTCGCAACACCTTTTGGTCTTTTCTTAATGGAAGATAGCACATCAAAAGATGAATCAGAGCTGCAAAAGATTTGTTTGCTGCACAAAATATTCCTGAACATGAGAAATTAATATTCTTTTAACCAAAACAAATGTTACATAAGTAAATCCGTCATATAGTAAAAAGAAATGTGCAAGCAAGAAGTACATAATTTAAAGGCTACCTGAGAGAAGGGGAGAGATCTTCAACAAAATTATAAAAGTGAACAGGAATATTGGTCGTCTGGACAACAAAGTGCCCAAGAATCGTTCTGAAGTCAGATATTGGATAAACATTTAACATAACTAGGAATAAAAAAAGATCATATAAACAAAAACAAATACTTTTTGCAGTAACTTGCCAGAAGACATAGTATTAATGCTATAAGTAATATGAACACCTTCTAATCTTAATCCATGTATAACATGTATTTCACTGCACAAAATTTCCAACACTCAGCTGAGATAACCATATCATTATTTCATTAGGAATGTGATAAAGAAAAACTGAAAAAAAGTTAAAAAAGGAAACTTTTAATTAATTTACTAAATAGACTTATGGTGCCAGCATGCCAACTCTTTGCTGAATTTGGTTCTAAACCATTAAGCCAGCCTTTTCTATTAATTACTAGATTTTTTCGCACAATCTTAATAATTTGACAAAGATGCAGCTACAAAAAGTATTTCTTTTCTATTTAAAAAATGGAGTGATGTTATCAATGCACATCCAACATGGCCTTCTCTGTAATAGACTAACATATCTATACATAGACGACAGAAATATAAAATTTATCAGTGGGAATCACTGTATAAAAATTGAGCAGGTCAGCCTCACCAATTTATCAGTCTTCTAAGAAGCCATAGTAAAAAATTTGAACTTTGAATCCATATAAATGACACACACAGAAAAAATAACTCCAGATGTTTAACTTTTGGTAAAAAATACAAAAAAAAAAAACATTAAATAAAAATACATCAAAATATCCAGTAATATCTTCTCACTGGATAAAAAAATGGCATGTGAAGGCATAAAGGAGTAAAACAAATTCTCTGATTTAAAAAAAATGATCACATTTAAAACAACAATACATGTATATTCTTTTCACATTTACCAAAGCAAATGAAAAAAAAAGAAAAGATCACGCCTTCGGCCAATTATTAAAGCAAGTCTTTGTTGCAGTATGAATAAGTGAACAAAATTATGTTCAGTTCATATATTATTTAAAAAAAAAAAACAACAACTTCCGGGTGTTATCAGCGTCAAAGCTCTGTTTTTGTCCCAACGGGTGTGTCATGATCACCAGTGTCACCTTTAAGATTGGCCTCATCTGACGAAACACAAAAACAAATGTCAGGTTTTTATTGGTTGAATAATTACTACGGTGAAAACATGCATTCACGTGTGAGTGTGTACAGTTGCTTTAACCTACCAAACGTGTTAATCACGTGCCAGTACAGATCTCAATCTGAAACATATGGTATTATTGATGCAAGGGTAGTAGCCCATTTATTAGCGCCGTTCGTCATAGTTTAACACGTTTGCAAAATTTCAAGAAAATCTATCACTAAAAAGTGACTCAAAAATCGATAACAAAATTTTTCCCAAATTTATAAATACACAGAAGTTTTGAGTTAAGAAAGAGTTAAGAAAACGGTTAGAAAAATAATCAAATGAAACAAATTTACTCAACACATCTTAACATTTAATTATTCAACATATTCCTCTTAGCCCATAAAAGTAAGACCTATATTATTATTGATTTATATCCATGATTATGACTTCATTAAGGGAAGGCTTATTTTCCATCAATCTAAAAGTAGTGACCAAAAAGATAAAAAAAAACTATTTGTTTCTCATCTGAAATATTAAAAACTTTAACTCATCTATTCAAAGGTATTTTAAGAAGATATGAAAATTTTGTACATTCTGTTTAATTATTATTATTTTTTTTACCAGTTTCTTTCTTTGTCTTCTTTTTAGTGGCCTTTTCGGGGGCTTTTTCATCGTCTTCTGATTCTTTTTTCTCTCCAGTCCACTGTTCAGCCAAACAAGCTAAAAATGCAGAAAATGTATCTCTATGAGTAAGATAGAACTGATAAGATAAAGAGATTTGGAATTAGTGTGAAAAGATTTTTTTTTAATTTAACTGTAAAAATGAATAATTTAGATATAGTGCTACTTTGATAAAACCAGAAACAATTATCTCAGAACCACTTGTAGTCCTTGTAGCCAAGTATAGGAGCTTTAGCATACCAATGAACATGTAAAATAATCCCCCCCCCCCCCCCACAAAATGGCTAGAATAGATGGACAATTATGCATGAGTACTTTTAATTATTTTTTCTGTTCAAAGATGTTTCATTCTTTTTTTTTTTTAAATTAAAGGATATTTTGATATATACATAATTTTTCATTAAATCCTTTTAAAAATTTTTCAGCACATGCATACCTTGATCAGTCCTATGCAACACTCTGTCCCTGCACAGAAAATTTGTGAGATCCACTTGCTGATGGTTCCAATACCAGTCTTCAATATCCTCTTCGTATTCCTCCACAATTTTAAAACACTAAGAATATTCATGAATGATAATTGGTTTTAATTCCTTGATGCAAAGCTCAGAAAAGGAATTCTAATCAACAATGAAATTGTATTTATAAATATCAAATTATCTTAAAATATATGAAATGAAACAGACAATGTATTTATGGATGCATGCATGCAAGGTTGTTCAGCATATAATCAACATCGTTGGACCAAAAAAAAAATGAACTTGTCATGCAACGTCCTTTTGACTTAAGAAATCTATTCAGTTAAATAATTTTTCTTTTAAATTATCGGGACTTAGCTATTTTTTATTTGAAAACAAAAATTAATAGACAATCTTAAGAAATTAAAATCATATAAAGAAAATGTAAAGTTACCTTTCTCTGCATTTCAGTAACTCCAGAGGATGGTGTGTCCCACATGTCATAAGGTATTCCCAGCTCAACCTTGACACCTTTATGACTGAAACAAAAAATTTAAATTCTGGCCAAAAATTATACAATCTTATATATCAATATCACTCATTTTATAAAATTATCAAAGTATTGTATTTTTTAAGAAGGTAATGAAAAACAGGTTTCAAAGCAGCGGTGCACACGCGTGCATGCATAATACTATTGCTCTAAAAAGTTCTAAAAGCTTACACTAAATTATGAAGAGCTTCCATAGTTTGACTTCGGCCTTTAGCAAAACGCAGGCTTCCTTTTCTTTCAGCGTGTATGTTGTACTCCAGAATTTTTTCACAAACATGAGGATCATTCACTGCCTCAATCAAGCGAAGTTCACTGACAAGATTGGTGTAAGCAGATATTTCATATTATGTAAACAGATATTTCATATTATATAACAAAGTAATAATCCTATGCAATAGTTACACTATTTAAAATGAACATGCACACAAAATAAAACTAAAATCAATTGAATCAATAAGAAAGTGTAATAAAAACAGACTTTCATATTACTTGCAGAACATTCAGGCTGTAAAAATATGACATGCATAATATTGCTTTTATACAGCATGAGTGGACAAAACATTTTAATTAGCACTGGTTCCATGTAACATAAAGTCCTATTCTTTTTATTATTGCAATTAGTTCCTTGTACAATTTAAATCATTTTCTTCTAAGTTCAGCACAACTGGAATAAGCTTGTTTTAGAGACAATTTTTTTTAATATCTGCTTATGACATGGACAAGATGAACACTGCCATGGAACTACCATACAGATATGTAATTAAAGATTTAAGATTGAAAAACTTTTGTTCCTATGGCTAATTAATTATCAAAACAAATGAGGAGCTTGTGCAATGTGAAAGCAAATTTGAGATTTCTTACGATTTAGCATATTTTTTCTTCTTCTTTTTTGTGTCCAACCCATAGCCTGTTTCAATAACTTCATGGGTCTTGCCAGTCTCATCAAGTCTGCCTTTTAGTTCAGTGGTCAGGTACTTGCAAACTGCAAAAAGTTATACATTTATAACTACATAAGCATTTAAGAAATGAGAGGTAAAAGATTACAATATCTACATAACAGAAACAAAAAATCAACACAAAAGATCTAATAATTGTGGGAAAGTGTTGAATAAAACCAACTAACTGTTGCGAAAAAATATTTTACTACAAAGAATTACAGGCAAGTACTAGGTATTTCGTTTTTCCTATCGAACATAAAATTATGGAACTGATCTGTTTTTACCTGACTTTCGGTACAGGACATATCGCTAAGTTAGGAAATCAGCATTTTTTAGTTAAATTAAAAACAAATGTTTAAAGTTTGTTCTAGATCACGCCAAATTTAAGAAACAGAATAGTATTATGATAATCTCATAAAATAAATTCAGTATTTAAATACAAAGTTTGAATGAAAGTATTATTAGTAAAATAACCTGAGCTAGTTGACTAAAAAAAAAAAACAATGGTTGACTTTTTACTAAGTTGAACTGTTTCTAAAAGATTTTTACCAAATTAACATTGGGTATCATCAGTGGGTGAAAATAATTTAGTCATATATAGTACATATATTATTCTTGTTTCAAATCGTACTTCTTCAAGCATGAGCATGTCAACCATAACTTTTAGTAGTATTGACAAAAAGACAATTCTATGCCTCTTAAAACCATGCAGTTATTTATCAACGAACTGCATAGATTAATATATATATATATATATATATAAGAAGTAATAAAAAAAAAGGGAGAATTGTGCAACATCACTACTGGGTACTTGCACCAGGCATTTAGCTGAGAGGTTTCTATGGTAACAGTGTGAATCAATAAAACAGCCAACAAATTAATGACAAACAATCCTAACAAAAACCATTAAGAAAACATGATACTGATGGCTGCAATTATCTCAGGTCTTTCAGGAGTATCATAGAATAAATAAATTGTAAAATGGAAGCAAGCTGGCTGTGCGTAGTCATTCAGAAACTTGTCTCAAAATAATTGTCTGGTTGTTTTTCTCTCTTGAGTATTCTAAAACAATAGCTTGTTAGTGGTATTAAAGCCGACAAGAGAATATTTAATCAGGGAAAAGCAACTGAAAGAAAAAGTGAACAAATAGGAATAATCAAGAAATGGAGAAGTGTTATCCTTGAATATAAAGCTTTTTGATAATTGAACACCAAAGAGGGAGGAAGCAGCAGGCAAGAGTGAGAAGCTCAAGCTACATCTGTCCGATTTACGTTTTTCATATGCAACAATACAACAACACTCTTTTGTATTGTGACACAACTTGTACCATATGCATCTCATGAAGCTAATTCAAGACTGATGGTTCTCAAATGAAACTTCAGTGTATTAGTTAAAACTGGGAAGTAAATTACCAGGCTGAGATTATGGCCTGCATAGTAAAGATGTGCTTTCAATTTCAGAAAAATACAGCTGATTAGTGGTCCTGTTTATGAGAGAGCACTCAGTATTTGGAATTGTGTCCACTTAATTAGTGAGCAGTGGTGTCCTAAGGCATTGTGGCATCGGTTCAGTTGTGAGAGATTTCCCATAGCTCATGGTTTTTAAGGGAGTGCTGGAATAATAAACACTTTGGGGTTTATTAGTAGGCTTAAGGCCTTTTTGTACGATACCATATATACTAAATGTGGAACTGGCATATTATAGAAAATATAAGAAAATGGGACATTTCTGTAGAAAAACCACTATTTGCTTTAATTAACAGTAGACTTAGCAAGACCATCACTAGTTTTATGTAGTGTAAAATCACAAAACCAGCCTTTCATCATACTATTTAAAATGTGCATAAGAAATATTTTTGTTACAGAATTTAAAAATGAAGAGATAATAACATTCTTTTCAATTCAGAATTATCTTTATATCACATGACTACGGGTGCTATGGCCTACCCCATCCTCTTTACAAGAAAACATGTCTGGGTGAGTTTTTGAGTCCGTAAAAAAAAGGAAAGAGTCAATTGACATAACATAACACTCATGTGTTTTTTTCACCCCAATTGCAAATGTTCTGAATTGTTAATTTGACAAATCGTATTAGACATATTAAAAAATAATATTTTTGAAAAATGCTATTCCATGCCTATCACTGTACTATCAACAGGGCACCGTAATACGGTGCTGCCTTGTTGAAAGGGCTGCAAAAATCAAGCATCAGTAAAACATCATCGCACAGGACTAAAGAGTTATCTCATCTTGCTGAATGTCCTTTCAGCAAGTAGATCAGATCGATGATCTAAATTCTTGTCAACTTTCGTAAAGATAAATCACATAAAATAGTTGCTTCTTTTCAATTAGAAATGAAGGTTAGTGGGCTTTTTTTTTTCTCTATGTCATAGTACAAGCTGGATTATTTTTTTATTTTCACATCTTATGAAAGGCACAATGATTGTCTCTGTGACAATTATTATAATGTGATTATAATTGTTAAGTTTAAAATTAAATAAAAAAAAAGATTACTTATATTAATCAAATATTTATGGCTATTAATAATTGAGCATATGAAGTATGGAAGTGAGATAAAAACTATTATTAAATCAGGGTTCATTTTTCACTTGAAGAGAAACATTTTTATAAATAGCAATTAAACAAAATTTAAATTAAACATTCCATATTGTCTAAACTGTAATGCTGCAAATTTAGGGCGTGGATTTCTATGAACTAAAAATACATGCAGAACTCATCAAAGAGCTATTCACAGCTCTAAAAGCCACACCGAGCCACCAGTCCCCTATACATAGGTTTAGATCAGTAGAAGCCCATTCAGTACTGATGACAATCTCTTATTTTTTAAAGAAACAATATTCATGTAGTTCTTGATGTTGATTCAAAATCAGTATATATGCAAACAAATAAAAAATAAATACTCAATTGACAAAATAGGCTTACATTCTAACGTAAATAAAAGTACACTGGAGATGAAAATATTTGTAATAGTAAATGTCATTAAGCCTTTTTAAAATTTATTTCTACTTGCACATTTAAGACAAAACCACTTTGGACATTTTGTACTCATTCATATGGGGGGGGGGGGGGTAGAGGGAGCAAATGAGTGTTTGTGCCCGGTGCAGCGAGGCTAGACTAACAATATCAAGTTCGGCCTCGGGGTACAAATTCAAAATTTTAACTAAAGTATCAATAATAAATTTATAAGAAGCAATACGCGATGCAATAAGAAGTCGGCTAATATTTAAAACCGTTAAGTCGTACCTTCACAAAGAGACGGGTCTCTGTGAGGATCCCTCTTGGAGTACTCTTCGTCTTCCTCTGCATTGCTACCTAAACGGGATTGCAGAATAAGAAGCAGCAAGCCATGTAAAAAAAAAGTAAACTGCATTTTCCCGTGGATCTAATTTACGTGCCAGTAGGCTAACACGCCTTCACATTCATAGTTTAGCCTAAATAAAATATACAGCTCAAGAAAATAATGAATTTACTTTCCCTTACTCTGAGTCAACAACAGCGCCGTGTAAAGGGAAATGAAACTGCTTTAGGGATTTCCCAATGACCTTTCCAATCTGCCTAGCTGTGACTATTTTATTGGCCAAAAAAATCCTTTGACCTTTGTTGAAATTATGTATTAGATAAAAGAATTCTTCGGATAATAATTTAGATACTTTTTAAAACTGATTTTGTATATTTGATTCAAAGTTTTCGACCAGTGAAACAAATTCTTTCTATTTTCTTAACTTTAATTAAATAGTGGGCGTCTCCTTTCTGCAGATCTTTCCAGCGGTCCAAAGCTTTCAACTTCCTGTCTTACTGTTTTGTTTCTAAAAGCTACAAAAGAAATTCGTGTAGACTGACCAGAGTCCGCGAATTTCTGTAAATCTTTATTAAATTACATTAGTTAAACTTGTAATATTCTTTTAGATTTAATATAAGAACCATATTTATTTAATTTCGTTACTCTTACAGATGATAGTTTTCACTAGTAACGTTTTAGTAAATTAGAGACGTGACCAGGAAGTGCGAAGTATAAATATATTTTTATGAATTTTATGAAAGACAAAAATTAATTGCTTACATACTAGATATAAAGAATTATTTCTTTTAATTGAAGATATACTCCCATTTTTTTTAAAGGACTGTTATATTCTCATTATTATTGCAGCTTATTAGAAAATGGCTGATATTCATGATTTTGGTATCGCTCCTGTAACTTGCCATTCTTTTGACAAAGACAGAACAGGTAAAGTATTTTGAAGAAGGTTTTTTTTGTATAATAATAATATATTCATATCGACTCATATCGTCGTTGCAGTCACAAGTATTTCATATTTGTAGTTTGCATTTATACAATTTTGTTGTTTTCTATGTTTTTTTAATAATTCAAACCTAGTTGGTTTATTTTTGTCATTTCAGGCCTGGCTCTTTCTCATAATGATTCCAATGTAAAAATTTACAAGAAGTCAGGTACCAAGTGGCAAGAGACAGACACGCTAAGTGAACATGGTCAGAGAGTGACCAGTATAGACTGGGCCCCAATCAGCAACAGAATTGTCACTTGCTCAGCAGTATGTACAGCATCTTTGTGTTTTAAATGAAAATTCACCATAAATTTGGTCACTCATTATTTCTTCATTGAATTTCTGTTATAAAAAGCAAGTTTAAATAAACCATTAAATTTATGTTTTGTCGGTTTTTAGTAGATTAGTTTTATTATTTCTTCACTTAGTCACAAAGCTTTACAGATTACTTTGCAACAGCACCAGCAAAGCTAAACATTTTTACATACATTTTTAATTTTTTCATCTCATGCCTTTAGGATCGTAATGCATTTGTTTGGATGCTGGAAGATGGAAAATGGAAGCAAGTACTTGTCATTCCTCGCATAAATCGTGCTGCAACCTTTGTCAGGTGGTCTCCAAAAGGTTGTTTTTTTTCTCTGCTGGCTTTGACTTGAATATTTTAGTGTGTTTTTAAAATAATTCATTCACAGTTTTGTAATGATCCTTGAAATAATGATATTTTCATAAATTATTATAATGTATGCTGTTGAAATTATTTCAATGAATTTTTTTGTCAGTTTGTTGAAGATTGAACTTGGTTTTGATCATATTTTTTTGTGTGCTCAGAAAACAAGTTTGCTGTTGGGAGTGGATCTCGTCTCATCGCTATTTGTTACTATGATGTGGAGAACAACTGGTGGCTCAGTCGACATATCAAGAAACCCATAAGATCCACTGTTACCTGGTTCGTGGTAAACCTTACCTTATCGTCTGTACTATATATATATATATATATATATATATATATATATATATATATATATATACATACACAGTGCTTTTTTGTGCCGGTATTCTGTGATGGATTGCCTAACTTTTTACTACCAGTTCACACCTATTTAAATTCTAATTGCGCGCAATTTTAAAATAATTCAATTTTTAACAAATTAATAATATAATCAATTAATGATAAACGTTAAAATACAAGAAAAGTAATAATTTTTTCGCCACATTGAAAAAGGTGCCCGTACGCACCACAAAAAAAGCACTGTATATATATATTTACTATTTTAGAATACTAGACTTATTTTTATTCTTTTATGTTTCATTAAGCATCGATATTTACAATTGTGAAAAACAATATTCTCATTGTGTAATATTACTAATTTAGCATAAACACCATTTTAAACAAGGAGTGTAACAGTTTAAGTTAGGACTTGCTGTCACGCATGTAATACTTCCTTTTTGAATTAGAATCACTACATATGAAGCGTTTAAGCCAGACTAGCCTAACCTACTTTGTGGATTAGGCTCCAATGACTCTAAGTGCTTCATACAGTAAAGTTCCCTTAGCCCTTGGGGGGGGGGGGCTATCAGGAATATGAAATCTTTCTGCAGCCACTGCATGATGTGGGGTCGTGTAGCTAGGTCAACACCCAAATGCTTCATATAAATTGAAAAGAGTAATAACAAAATTATTTATATTGCAAAACATTATGACAGAGCTCAGTCCATCACCAACTAACAAGACCCATTTTACTAGATTATAAAATATAAAAGAAAATGGATTAAGTTATTAAAATTGTACATGTTTTCCATAATTTCAGTCTGGATTGGCACCCCAATAATGTTTTACTGGCTGCTGGCTCAACAGATTTCAAATGCAGGTTGGTTAAATGATATTCAATTATTTGACTTAAAAAACCAACAACACTACAACTATAACTACATATCAAAGCTAATTTTTAATTGATACCCTGAACTCATTGTCATATTTTTTAATTTCATTTTTATTTCGTTGAATAAGTTTGTTTTTAGAGTCAACATTTGTTTTTTAATGTTTTCAGGATATTTTCTGCTTATCAGAAAGAAGTTGATGAAAAGCCCAACCCTAGTACTTGGGGTTCAAAGATGTCATTTGGTGCTCTTATGGCTGAGTTCAGCAATGGTGGAGGTATTGCCAATAATTCTGTAGAAAGTCATTTATTAAAATAAATTTTAGTTGTTGCTTCCTTTTAAATTAGTACTTAATATCTCCAATTGGTTGTATCATAGGCCTGTCTGAAATTCTCTTTTTAATGCTAACATATAGTTTACGTTTAAAACTATATATTCCAATCTAAATACATCATGGTAGTGTACATTCCTTGAATTGAAACTGTTATCAGTATAGGTTTGGCAGATGATTAAAATACATTGTCTTTTATAAGTGTAGCTAACCTTTGTTGGAATTCTACAGGTGGTTGGGTTCATTCAGTTTCCTTCTCAGCCAGCGGTGATAAAGTGGCTTGGGTTGGGCATGACTCAAGTGTGTCTGTTGTTGATTCCACTAAAGGAAACGAGTAAGTTTACCATTGTTTTCATTTCAAGGGACAGATTAATATCTTTAGCTACCATTAAAGTTGGATTGATGATGGATATGCCAGGCCCCAACTATGGTTGGGCTTCTGCAAAACACCAACTTGACAGATGTATTATTATTTCTATGTTTCTTTTTTTAAACTGCCAAAAGTATTTATCTATGGCCACTGCCTCAACCAACTTTGTCCCCCCCCCCCCACTCCTCTTTTCCAATTGATCATCTTTTGATACGACTAAGCAAAATAAACATATAATTAACAAACAGAAGATATTCAATACTTGTAATAACTTTCAAGTTATAATTAACAGGGTTTATAACTTACTAGACAATTAAAACCCTAAATATCTTGCAGTATCATTTAAATTACAGATGATTGTGGTTATCATGCTAATTTTTTAATTTAAGATTGTTGTTGATCAAGGAAAGTTTCCTACCTTTTATGGGCATTACCTGGATTACAGAGAACAGCCTGGTTGCTGCTGTAGGTTATTTATTTTTTAAATCATTCATAAAAGTTTTGTAAGCTCATGTTTTATGCATTTTTGTGCTGAAGTTATGTTGATTTACATTTGCAGCATTGGTAACAGTAATTGTCGCGTCTAAAGTTAAAGCCTCTGATTAGTGACACTGACTGATCAATAAAATCTTAAAGTTTTACAGTCGGTTGGTTTTATTGTTTTGCAATTGGACTTTTTTTTTTTATAACACTTCTATACTGCTTTGTTACATTTCCAGGGATATGACTGTAATCCTATGTTGTTTTCTCACACTGGGGGCAAACTGACTCTAGTTGGGCAGCTTGATCAGTCTCAGGAAAAAGAATCCGGACAAATGAGGTAATTATGTTTAATTAAAAAAAATGTGTCGGTAACTCAATCTGTTCTAATGAAGCAACAATGCTTTAAAAATATGTATTTTTTTTTAATTGGGAAAATAGTTGGCAGACATAGACTGTACTTTATCACTGTTGTTTATATTTCTTTATTTTTACATTTAAAAGCCTTTAACCATTTTAAAATGTTTTTTATAAGTGTTATTATCGTCAGAAGGTCTACAAATAGATACGTCTCTTACTTATTAAAGTTGGGATGGATAGTCGTGTGGTAAAGCGCAATGAGGGTCCTTGGTATGATCTCCTTTGAGGACCAATGCATATTTGAGGTCATGGTTTTAAGTCCCACTGTATCGTTGAATGCATATTGCGTATTGCTGCCACACTACCAAATACACAAGCAATATGTTCATTATAACCATTAGCAAGACAACCATCATGGCAAGATGTTTTTTTACATTCCTACTTTTTCCTACTTTAGCCAAAGCTGTACAACAGAGACATAAAGTAGCTGGTGGCGCTAGATTTAATTGTTAATTGAAACAGAGAGCTGTTCTGCAAACCCTGACTGTTAAACCACACACAAATCATCCTAAAACCAACCTCATAAAAATCAAATTCAAATCCATGTTATTTATAACATGTATAAAATGAACACAGCCGATTGGGTTAAATCTATTGTGATTATTACCATAAAAAAATTAAATGAAATGTGCATGAAGTTATGGTGGGGAAAAGCCTGTCTGAAAAGATCACAAACAGTGTGTTGTTTTTAAATAAAAAAAACAACGCATGTTATGTTTTTAGTATTTGTGTTAAGCATGCTAATATAGAATTGAAAGGCAGCTGACAGGTTAGTTCAATTGTAGATTTGGCAGATCTTTAAGCTGGACTATGCCACTGCCTTTAAATGGAGAAGCAGAAGATGATGATGAGGAGGAGAATGTCATCAGAGTCAGGTTTGAAAGCATGGGATTATATGACATTTGTCTCGGATTGGCATCTCTACACTCATGCATTTTGTTCTCCTGAAAATCAAACATTTTTTAACCAGTATTTTTTTATACTTTGGAAGGTAAAACTCTTTTAGGTCTTTTTGGTCTTTCTATTCTGAATTAGTCATTTTTTAGGTCTTTCTATTCTTAATTTAAAGTCTGAAAGGTGAAATTTCAGCTCTTAAAACATCCGCTCTTTATTCAATTTATTTAAGTTCTTACTATTATTTCTGCAAGTGTTTTTAACTTTTGATCTTGAAATTGTTCATTTTGTTTCTACAATTAATTACTTTTAATCATTTATTGAAAAGGCCGAATTGTGGAATTGCTTGCTCATTTTGTATGCAGCTTGTTTTAAAAAATTTTTTTAACAGATAGTAGATTAGCTTAACCTGAGATATCTAAATAAAATTCTTAAAAGTTTTGTGTTCTACTGGTTGTCATGTGAGCATAATTTTAAAAAAAAATGTTTTGTTATATTATGTTTTCAAACTATGATGGTGAAAATTACATTTCTTGTTGTCTGCTTCAGACCCAAATACTGTGACACCATATGTTTGAATAGTGCATTTTTTTTTATCATTATTTTTTATATTTACTTACTGGGTCTTAATTGTTGAGACACATTCAAAATCACAGTTTGTGCAGTTTGAAATTTAATTCTATTCTAACATGATTTATATTAAATCAAGCCAGGGACTAACATTAACATGTGCATGTTTAGAAGTGTAACAGATGTGTTATGAAATTTTTAATCTGTGTTACTGTGTCTGCATTGAATTTTAAATTAACAATAGGAATAGTCATTGATTGTGAAATAGATTTCACAATGTATTTTTGGCCATCTTGTATTACTTACTAAGTGTATGTGAAATGACTTAAGTCATAGTTGGTTATTACCATTAGACATTCAGTGAAGTTTTTTTTCTCAGTTATTTAACAAGGAGTGAGTTTGTATTCTAAAACTTTTATCTAAACTCTGCCACAATACAGAGATGATCATTCTATACTGGTAATATGTATGGCTCTTGAATTATTTTTCATGACTAAAAGTTTTAAAATCTTGAAGAGTAAATGAGTCTCATAAAATGCTGCTAAATAAATGACTAGGAATAAAGCATTTTTAATGTTTACATGGGGATGGTTTTTTACAAATTCTAAATGTACAGAAATTTTTAATAAGTATATACTTAAGCTTCATTGGGTTATTGATTTTTTTTAAATCATTTAATTTATGGAATCAACAAAAAAATTGTGTATACTTTACATTTTATCGCAGGCATGTTGTTTTGTAGTTTTCTAATTGGAATATTTTAATCTTTTTAATCTCTAGTGCTATGAATCGTTTCAAAAACCTGGACAAAAAGGCAACTGCTGCAGACACTTCCACTGAACTGAAGACCCAGCACCAGAACACTATTACGTAGGTTTTGATAATTTTAAAAATTTCTAATAACAACTTTGTCTGCTGTTCTTGACATTTATTTGTTTAAAAAAACATCTTATCTCCACAGCCAAGTGTCCATTTATTCTGGTACTAAGGCCAATGCCAGCAAGATTGCAACATCAGGTGTAGACGGAAACCTGATCATTTGGGATCTAAAGGTATGCAATAATCCAGTTTTATTAGAAGCCTAAAATTCCATTATGATTGCTTTTCAGAAAGCATGCATTTTAAGGCAGCATTTCTCAACCAGTGGTACGTGCAGGGATACAGAGAGACATAATTTTTGTTTTAAAAAAAACCCCAAAGAGTTTGAAGAACTACAATTGTTGAGGACCACTGCTTTTAGGTGTCAAATAAAAAAAAAATCTTTCTAATCTAAGTTGAATCTAAGTTGTGATGGAATAGACCTACGGTTGTACCTTTGGTTACAAACTTAATTTCTTCTGGAACTCAGCTCATCACAGAAGCGTTTTTAACCTGAACATTGAGAATAGTTCTTTTGTATTAACATAAGGGCGTTTACCCGACAGAATGCAAAGAATATGAATACTTCACGTATTAAGTAAGAAGAATGAAAATACACCAAATAAAGTACAGTTATCATTCATCTAAATTGTTCGTAAACCAAAATCTTGTTTTGTTATCTGAATAAATAAACTCATTTAATTTAAAAAGCACAATAAGATTAAAAAAAAAACAACTCTTGCTTGGATGTGGTTTAGCTGTGACATTGACAATTATTATTCTTTCAATTTAAAATACATTGTATATAGAGAACAGGAATGAAAGAATATTTCCAGACAAGTGCAAAAATGAAAAAAATTTGCAGCAATAATGAGTATCAAGTGAAATTACACTAATTGTGTTCATTTAACATCAATTAATATTGCAGTTATGCTAGATGGTGCGCTGTTTATAACAAATTAATTTGAACCTATTGAGAGCACAAATTTTGACATTGATGATTATAAAGAAGCATCAGATTTATTTTTAAACTTTTTGTTCTTATTAGTTTGAAGTTAATTTTTAATGTCCTGCATTGACTCTTTATTGTAAAGTATCTGTGAGTCTGTGATGTGATTCTTTATTGTAAAGTATCTGTGAGTCTGTGATGTGATTCTTTATTGTAAAATCTGTGTCTGTGATGTGATTCTTTATTGTAAAGACATCCATTTCACAAAAAAAAAAAAAAAAACTTAAAACGTTTAGAAATTTATGAAGAAAAAATAAATAATTTCATTTTTTAATGCACAATTTTTTATTGATCTCATCAGTCTCTAGAGAAAAGCATCCAAGGTTTGAGGATCTCCTAAACAGACTTGAGTCTGGAATCATTTAATTCCACTAAGATTGGACATTTATTACTGAAGCTTAAGTCAAGGCACTCTTAACGGTTTCTTCACATTTTTAAATCTCATGTAACGTACCAAGTTAAGTTTCCACACTTCATCATATTTCACATTTATTTTACTGTTATTTTAAATTGATTTAAATACCATCAGATTTTTGATCAATTGATTCATTATTTGTTATGTTAATGTCATGTGACATCAGTTCTTCATATGCATAACAATTCGAGATTCAAATCTTTTGTATTTACTGCAAGACAACATTCTGCTTTTATGTAATATTTCTTTAAATACATTTTAAAAGTGTATTTGTATGGTATTAATTTTTTTCATTAAAAACATTTAAATGATTAAAATTAGATTTGTTTAATCTGTTATATGTCTTCTAGTTTGTTGTAGATAAAATTGCAAACTTTATAAAAAATGAGTATAAACTATAAAAATTTTTTGTAGAAATATTTGATTTAAAACTTCAAAATAATTACTAATTCCTTTAGATAGACGGCTGAAAAAATTCTATATAGAAGTATTACACAATATATTTTGTACTTTAAAATGTAAAGACCTATGAAAATTTTCTTCTTCCTTCAAATTTTGGAATTATTAAAAAAAGTAAAGTTCCCTTAAGCCCCCGAGGGCTCATTGGGGCAGATGAAGTGTAGAATTCATCTGTTTCATTCACCTCGGCATATAAAGGAATTGTGTGGTTAGCACAACGCCCAGCCGCCTTTACTCCCCCAACTTAAAGTCAGGTACCCATTTAAAGCTGGGTGGACTTGGACTTTCACCAGGACCTGAAAAAATCCCAAGGTTCTCACTGAGGTTCGAACCCGAGACCTGCCGGTTGACAGTCGAGCGCTCTTCACCACACGGAATTAATTAAGGCTGTCTCTAAATTAATAAATTTTTACCAAAAACTGTAAGGAAAAAAACGGTCATTTTGGAAGAAAATTTATTTCATATTTTAACATTAGCTACATAAATCTTTTTTTTTTTTTTTAACGTATACAATCACATTTTAAAAAGGAGACAAATTTGTTTGTGTACATTGAAATAAAACTTTATATATTTATCACATTACTTTCAAATAAGGAATTACATTGGAATGAGCCTGGGAAATAATGGACCCCTCTCACCAAACATGGATCCACTTCCTTATTACTGAGCAGAAGCCAGTGATCTTTATATAAATGCAAGGACCATCGATGCTAATTTAGTTTCTCAAAATGACATTGAATATGTTTTTTTTTTACCAATGATTTTAAATTGCAAATATATTATTAAAATGGGTTCATAGAAAAAATGATAAAAAAAAAAAAGAAAAATCAAACGGAAAGAATTTTTAAAATTTTGTTAGGATTCAAGATGAGCCAATTCTTCTTCTATGCAATTGCCAAAACCCTTAATAACTATATTTAGTTTTTTAACTTGTGAAGGTCACAAAAATCTCTTCCACATATAGATCACTGGGGAATTGCACTTAAAAATTAAAAAGTTTAAGACATGATGATGATCACCCATGGTGAGGGAATGAAACAAATAATGATGAAAATTATAGGAAGACTTGTGTCCTGAAGCTTGATTTTTTTCCATACAAGTTCCACATTGGACAGATGAGAATAAATCATCATCGCATTGTGACAGTGCTCTGGAAATAAATATTAAAACTATTATTTATAATAATAATTTTTAAATAGGTATTAATACTATTATTTAAATCTGCTATTACTGTCTCTCACTGACATATATTTAGAGTAAGATAGTAAACATTTGTTTTCAAAGAACATCCTAATTCTTATGCATATTTAGTAAGTTTTACATACATTAAATAAAAAAGCCTAAATCTTTATAGTCATAATTCCCATTTAAACAGTTACTGAAAGATAACAAATTCTAAACTATACGAATTTAGAATAACAAAAATCTGCAGCAGTTTATCCCATTATCTTATACTAGTTTATGAAAACTGCAGAATTTTTTACCATTATCTGATACTAGTAAATGAAAACTGCAGGAGTTTGTACCATCTCATATTAGTTAATGATCACCAGTTTATACCATCATCTAATACTAGTTAATACTGATATCAATTTCTTTTTGATTGTCTTTTATTTTTTTGTATGAAAGGAAATTTTGTATATTTGTTTATATATTTAAAAAACATAATAAAAAAAAAGTGGATTAGAAAAAAAAAAAACATAACTTAAGGAGCGACATCTAAGGTGTATCTTAATAAATACAAAAATATTCACATTTTCATTATTCATAGATCGTATCTTGGTGTACGAATGAGGTCAGAGAGAAGTCTACTGCCCTGGGGGAAAAGGGGGGGGGGCATATAAAAAATCATATATAAATCTGTGTGTGTAAGGAACATGGAGTAATGTGTGCAGTGAACAAGAGATAATTGGTGTATGTATACTTCTGTGCAGTACATGTGTACTGTATGTACTTCATATATGCTCAAGCGGGGAAAATATCGCCATTTGATAGAATTTATGTATGTATATAGTGACATGCTAACCATGCACTTATAATGGTTCATTTGAGCTTCATTTAATACATGTCTACCAGAGATGAGCGGACAGCGGAAAAGGAAATATGAATAATTGAGCAAATTAATAAAAAAAAGAAATATTCTGTGAATAACTGAACATTTATTGGTCCAATTTCTTTCTTATTGAACATTTAAAAAAAAAGAAGAAATAAAAAAAAAAAAAAGAAAGATCTGCACAAAAAAACTTTCTAAAAAAGTTATAAAATATTTTTGAATATATTAATAAATGTGTTGTGTTTTTTTTTTAATGCAGATAATGTTGCTCATAAAATTAAGATTTTTATGATAATTTAAACATCTGTGTATGTCTGTTTGTGTAACATCAATAAACATACATCAGAACTGTATTTGTTTATGTTGTAGGCTTCATGAAATCTAATTTTTTCACACTGAAGATTTATGTTAATTAGAAAAGTTTACATTTTAGAGAAATAAAGTAGCTTCTTTAAAAACTATTTTAAACACAAAATTTTGTTCTTTTTTTTTTTAAATTCAACATTTCAAAACCACTCTACTTACAAAATAAAGGGTATTAAATGACTTTAAAGGAAAGTTAAAAAAAACAAAATGCATAAATAAATCCATTGCCACAGGGGATAAATAAGCCAAAAGTCCTTTTAAATACTATAACAATCTAGACTACTTGAAAAAATAAATAAATCTGAGGGGTTAAAAAAAACAACTGATCTACAGTTTATGATAATTCAGGTCACTATGTTTGAGGCAGTTGATCCTTATGCGATAAAATAAGTCATCCAACAGTCTTTTTAAGACAAGACTGTTAATAGTCGGAACAAACATCTCAAGATGCAGCGTAAAATTGTCATGGAGGCGTTACAATGTGTGTCACCGTCGGCGGAGCTGCCGGTTGATTGAGGGGGACTCGAATACTCGATACCTTAAATTTTTCAAGTGTTTTTTTTTTTTCAAGTTTACGCTCGTATTGTCCGTCTCTAATAATGCTTACAAGTTTTCATTATAACATTTAGCGATTCCGTCACTAAAAGCATTTCTGTGAGACCGGCTGACCTTTCGGTGTCGATAATTATAATTATTGCCTGAAGGTGTTTGACACTCTTCCCTAACATTTCCATATTTTGTTTGTTTTGTTTTAATGATGAAACATTATTTTTTTTTATTTGTTTGACATATGTAAGTATGGGTATTATATGTAGTTTACGGGATGTATATACTATAGGCATATTCAGCGGTGTAATTGAAGACTACTGTATGACGCTTTATTTGGGTCATTTATTTTTTTAAATAAATGAAAATGTGTGGTACTACAAGCTTTACTATTTAAGGGGAACACTACCACTTACTTAATCACCAGCCCGCCACTGCATGCATTAGAGTACTGTTCAGTGCTCGATTTAAGAAAAAACCAGTGCCAGTGATTTCATCCCCAGCTGGGATATATTAGTTAAAGCAGACCCGGGGATAAATGTCTATGATTTCATCCCCAGCTGGGATATATTAGTTAAAGCAGACCCGGGGATAAATGTCTATGATTTCATCCCCAGCTGGGATATATTAGTTAAAGCAGACCCGGGGATAAATGCCTTTGATTTCATCCCCAGCTGGGATATATTAGTTAAAGCAGACCCGGGGATAAATGCCTATGATTTCATCCCCAGCTGGGATTTATTAGTTAAAGTAGACCCGGGGATAAATGCCTATGATTTCATCCCCAGCTGGGATATATTAGTTAAAGCAGACCCGGGGATAAATGCCTATGATTTCATCCCCAGCTGGGATATATTAGTTAAAGCAGACCCGGGGATAAATGTCTATGATTTCATCCCCAGCTGGGATTTATTAGTTAAAGCAGACCCGGGGATAAATGCCTATGATTTCATCCCCAGCTGGGATATATTAGTTAAAGCAGACCCGGGGATAAATGCCTATGATTTCATCCCCAGCTGGGATATATTAGTTAAAGAAGACCCGGGGATAAATGCCTATGATTTCATCCCCAGCTGGGATATATTAGTTAAAGCAGACCCGGGGATAAATGCCTATGATTTCATCCCCAGCTGGGATATATTAGTTAAAGCAGACCCGGGGATAAATGCCTATGATTTCATCCCCAGCTGGGATATATTAGTTAAAGCAGACCCGGGGATAAATGCCTATGATTTCATCCCCAGCTGGGATATATTAGTTAAAGCAGACCCGGGGATAAATGCCTATGATTTCATCCCCAGCTGGGATATATTAGTTAAAGCAGACCCGGGGATAAATGCCTATGATTTCATCCCCAGCTGGGATATATTAGTTAAAGCAGACCCGGGGATAAATGCCTATGATTTCATCCCCAGCTGGGATATATTAGTTAAAGCAGAGCCGGGGATAAATGCCTATGATTTCATCCCCAGCTGGGATATATTAGTTAAAGCAGAGCCGGGGATAAATGTCTATGATTTCATCCCCAGCTGGGATTTATTAGTTAAAGCAGAGCCGGGGAAATATGTCTATGATTTCATCCACAGCTGGGATATATTAGTTAAAGCAGAGCCGGGGTAAAAAGGAGCCCTGGTGCTATTATACTTATGCACGTGTCACGTGTTCATACGTGTGTTAGTGTGCTGATGTACATATGCATGTGTTACTTGTTAACACGTGTGTTAGTGTGCTGAGTGTGCTTTGGCTTGTACCGCTATATAATCGTTCTAATGCATTTTGTGGTGCGTATGGTTACTTGAGTGCACGTCTGTGTCAGAGTAAATGTGTGATCGTATGTGTTTAATAGAAGCATTTTAAGCAGGACTAGTTAACCAAAAAAATGTATGAATCCTTAGAGCGTTGTGCTAGCCACACTTCCCCTCAGTATGCCTAGCTACTTCAACAGTTTATCCACTCCGAAAGCCCCCCAGCGACTAAGGGAACTTTACTACTTTCCCGAACTATATGATGTGGGACGGATGGCCGAGTGGTGTAGATACTCGACTGTCAACCTGAGAGTCCTGGGTTCGATCCTCGGTGAGGCCCATGGAATTTTTTTTTCCAGGTGAAATTTGGAGCAAAATCGTCTCACAGACAGAATAGACGTTATGTTTAGGTGGTTGGGGGGGGGGTGTAGATATCCCGATTGATATGGAGTGTAGGAATCGTGTTCAAACATATAAGGATGGAAATCTTGTAGAGAAATAAACATTTACATTGAGAGATGACTTATTAGCAGGGCCGGTTACATCGGGCAGCAGCTTGAGCTACCGTCCGGGGTCTGCCAAACGCCATCAAGTTTTTCCTTGTGAATTTTTTTCTTAATTTTATTTAACTAAGGCGCCGATGTTCGGGCTGGCGTAGGGCGCCGGCAGACATATAACCGGCACTGTCCGTTAGGAATTTTTCTCTAAATTTTAAACAACTTCAGTCCAGTTCCCCACATGTCTTGTTTAACAGCTTAAAAGGTTGGTGTTATGTTTCTGTATTTCATATTTTTAAAAGGACAAGTCAAGCAGATCAAACAATCTAATTAAAAGCCTTAAGCAGTCTAAGTATACGCCTCAAACAGTATAAGTCTCAAACAGTCTAAGTATAAGTCTCAAACAGTCTAAGTATACGCCTCAAACAGTCTAAGTGTGAGCCTCAAACAATCTTTGTATTTTCATAATAAACCTCACTTGCCACTGAAAATCTTTTTTCTCCTTGGAAGCGTTAAAGAAGAAAGAAAATAATTGTTTACAAAAGCATCAACAAATAACACAAAAATAATTTTAAAAAATAAATGCATGTAATACTAGAGCATGTACTAGAGTATCACCAATCAATGGATAGTAAGAAATAGGAATAAAACAGAATCAACAATTGTCTCTCAGTCACAGCAGTTCTTATGTTTTAAAGTTACTTAGGTTATAACGTATTGTTATTACGTATCATGATCATATTGATATTAATTTAATCCACATTATAACTTGATTATTGTTTTGACCAGCGAAACAGTAGGTAGTACTTTTTGATATGCAGTATACAATCTTATAATTATAATCAAATCAAATCAGTTTTAACAAGGGAATATGCTGGAGGACTGCAATAATAATTGTAAATGTTTATATAAACAAGACTATAAACGCCCATTCCCCCCCACCCCCAGGATTTTGGGCGGGGTAGTGTATGCGGCCGCACGCAGCCTTTGGAATATTAGAGTGAGCTAAAATAAGAGGGGACTAGAGCTACATTGACCGCCCTACGTTGCCTAAGCATATGAACCCGCCCCGTAACGGGAAAAATCTATAGCAGGGGCCAGACATTCTACAGTAGGGGCCAGGCAATAGCAGGGGGGGGGGCAGGTAATACATTTTACTAAGTAGAGCAAATAAGCAGAGGGGGCCAGCCAAATCGCAGGGGGGCCCGGTCCACCCTGGCCCCCACGCACGCTACGGGCCTGATATGAACGTCGCTGGTCTCAAAGAAAATAGGATTGAACACCAGACCACTAAAGTATTGTTTGTTACCATTTGCATTGTGTTCTATTCAGAGAGTCGAGCTTTTATCTCGGAAAAAAACTGTTGTACCCATTGCAGATATGGACAAGCTCTTTATCCCATCCCCTGCTTTTAGTATACCCGGCTTTTTGTTAATTAATAAACCCCCCAATCCCCTATCATCTTGAGCAGTGATTCACAGCCATTTACCTAACTGAAGCACTTCTAAAATGTCTACACCCCCCGCCCCGTACACATAATTACCCCGAGGAGAAGTCGTGCGCCCCATGTTGGGGAAACACTGCTTGTTTAAAGCCGTGTAACTTGTGTACAGAATTCGTCGAGCTGGTTTGTACACGTTTCGTTTCAGAATCGATCCAGTGCGCAATCTGGCAAGCTGGCCAGGAGTTTTTTGAGAAAAAATATATTTATGATTTCATAACGAGAAATCCTAATAGAAACTGAAACAACCAACTGGCGCTTTACTGTATTCCCCCCCCCCCCCCCCCAGCAAATTGACACATGGTCACAATCAGTACTTGCGTATCACATACCAGGCGTCAACTCATCCTTATGAAATCGACACATATGTAGATACATTTTTAAATCAATTCACCTACCGTTTCAAACATCATATAACCCCACCATATCTTCACACTAAAGCTGTTGATATGACTTAAATGAGCACATTCACTTTATTTGTGTAAAGTGTTATATTGCATGCGCCTGTTTGCGTCAGATGCTTGTGTGTGTCTGTGTGTTCTCTCGCGTGGCCGTGTGTGTGTAGGTGAATAGCTCCACCCCTTCCCCCCTTTCTCCTTTTTACTGTATTGACTAACACATGCGTTTAATAATATTTTGATGATTTGCCAATACTGTAACATCCCATCATTACTGTATAGACTAACACACGAGTTAAATAAAATCTTGATGATTTGTCAATACTGTAACACCCATCATCAATAGAATCTTGATAATTTGTCAATACTGTAACATCCATCTTCAATTTTCCTTTTTTTTTAAAGGAAAGTAAAAACAAACAAAAACTAAAAATGAAACAGGCAGAGGCGGATATAACCAGGCTTGCGCTCGGTAGGAGTCCCGACCTGGGATGAGCCCTACAACGCCCTACTCTTATTTCATTTTTGAAATATCTCTCTTTTTTAGGGTGGGGCCCAATATTTTCCATGCTCCTGGGGGCCTCTTTTTTTCTATGCGCCCGGGCCTCAAGCGACCTAAGTACGCCTCTGGAAATAGCAGAAATATTCGTTAAGTTATTAATAAGTCCCTTTCTTAGACACACACATTTTAAGATTTAACTTGAGTATGTCAAAATGTACTTAATTCATGTTAAGTAATGTCCATGGACTATGAAGCCCAGTGGTTGTTGTTTTTAAGGGGCACGAGGCCAGGGCCGCAGGAACAGGAGGCTAGGATTTTAAGGACCTCGGTCAGGGGAATATAATGTTTGATGAGAGCCCTCCCCCCACCCTTTCTCCTTAAAGATGTGGCGGGAGAACCCTGAAATTGTTAGCGACTACTGTCACAGGCTCAGTTGTTAGCGACTACTGTCACAGCCTCAGTTGTTAGCGACTACTGTCACAGCCTCAGTTGTTAGCGACTACTGTCACAGCCTCAACTGTTGGCGACTACTGTCACAGGCTCAGTTGTTAGCGACTACTGTCACAGCCTCAGTTGTTAGCGACTACTGTCACAGCCTCAGTTGTTAGCGACTACTGTCACAGCCTCAACTGTTGGCGACTACTGTCACAGCCTCAGTTGTTAGCGACTACTGTCACAGGCTCAGTTGTTAGCGACTACTGTCACAGCCTCAGTTGTTAGCGACTACTGTCACAGCCTCAGTTGTTAGCGACTACTGTCACAGCCTCAGTTGTTAGCGACTACTGTCACAGCCTCAACTGTTGGCGACTACTGTCACAGGCTCAGTTGTTAGCGACTACTGTCACAGCCTCAGTTGTTAGCGACTACTGTCACAGCCTCAGTTGTTAGCGACTACTGTCACAGCCTCAACTGTTGGCGACTACTGTCACAGCCTCAGTTGTTAGCGACTACTGTCACAGCCTCAGTTGTTAGCGACTACTGTCACAGCCTCAGTTGTTAGCGACTACTGTCACAGCCTCAGTTGTTAGCGACTACTGTCACAGCCTCAGTTGTTAGCGACTACTGTCACAGCCTCAACTGTTGGCGACTACTGTCACAGGCTCAGTTGTTAGCGACTACTGTCACAGCCTCAGTTGTTAGCGACTACTGTCACAGCCTCAGTTGTTAGCGACTACTGTCACTGCCTCAACTGTTGGCGACTACTGTCACAGCCTCAGTTGTTAGCGACTACTGTCACAGCCTCAGTTGTTAGCGACTACTGTCACAGCCTCAGTTGTTAGCGACTACTGTCACAGCCTCAGTTGTTAGCGACTACTGTCACAGCCTCAGTTGTTAGCGACTACTGTCACAGCCTCAACTGTTGGCGACTACTGTCACAGGCTCAGTTGTTAGCGACTACTGTCACAGCCTCAGTTGTTAGCGACTACTGTCACAGCCTCAGTTGTTAGCGACTACTGTCACAGCCTCAACTGTTGGCGACTACTGTCACAGCCTCAGTTGTTAGCGACTACTGTCACAGCCTCAGTTGTTAGCGACTACTGTCACAGCCTCAGTTGTTAGCGACTACTGTCACAGGCCTCAGTTGTTAGCGACTACTGTCACAGCCTCAGTTGTTAGCGACTACTGTCACAGCCTCAACTGTTGGCGACTACTGTCACAGGCTCAGTTGTTAGCGACTACTGTCACAGCCTCAGTTGTTAGCGACTACTGTCACAGCCTCAGTTGTTAGCGACTACTGTCACAGCCTCAACTGTTGGCGACTACTGTCACAGCCTCAGTTGTTAGCGACTACTGTCACAGCCTCAGTTGTTAGCGACTACTGTCACAGCCTCAACTGTTGGCGACTACTGTCACAGCCTCAGTTGTTAGCGACTACTGTCACAGCCTCAGTTGTTAGCGACTACTGTCACAGCCTCAGTTGTTAGCGACTACTGTCACAGCCTCAGTTGTTAGCGACTACTGTCACAGCCTCAGTTGTTAGCGACTACTGTCACAGCCTCAGTTGTTAGCGACTACTGTCACAGCCTCAACTGTTGGCGACTACTGTCACAGCCTCAGTTGTTAGCGGCTACTGTCACAGCCTCAGTTGTTAGCGACTACTGTCACAGCCTCAAGTTGTTAGCGACTACTGTCACAGCCTCAGTTGTTAGCGACTACTGTCACAGCCTCAACTGTTAGCGACTACTGTCACAGCCTCAGTTGTTAGCGACTACTGTCACAGCCTCAGTTGTTAGCGACTACTGTCACAGGCTCAATTTTTAGTGACACAAACGTTTCCCTTTTTTTTGGCCTATATAGGCTAGTGTGAATTGCGCACACATTTTGAAACATTTCTTTGCCAAAGTTGCGAACAGTCTATTTCATTAGCCGAGACATTGGCAACAGATTAGTTTAAAGTATTCACATTGCAGATCATAAGATAACATGTCATCAACATTTTTTAATGTAGTATTTTTTTGTTGTTGCTATAATGCCATAACACTTCGAAAGCTCTTTAGTTGACTGACTTAGAATGTAAATGCGGTTTAGTGGTGAAGTATATTGTATTTTGATTGTGTGTCAACTTGCCCGCGGAAAGTAATGAAGGCCGACACTGGTATAGTGAATTTTTCTTTTCCTACTTGATATTTTTGGTCCAATGACATCGAGCTTTTACTTATTTATTATTATTATAAACCAACGTACAGAGAAAGACAAAAGCCAATCTGGCAAGTAAAACATGTACGTTAGATCACCTAAGTATGTAGGCTCCTATGCAGGATTTTTTTGAGCTCATTTTTTTTGTTTAATTTATTAATTAAAAAAAAAAGAAGTGATGTTTATCTCTTAGATCCGCTGATGGAACATTTTTTTACATATATATATTGAGCCCCCTTTTAGCCCCACCATAGTCGATAGTGCAATAGCTCCGGGGGCGCTACGGGGAAACATAGTTGGTTGATGCTTTGAGTTAACCTACATCACGCTGATCTGGCTCGCTACAAAAAAGCTCCCACCCCACACACATACACCAGCTACAAACAGAAAACAACATGGACTAACTAACCTCTTCTTTCCCGCCAGTGCTATCAAAAGATCTGTACTGTATTCCAGGGTTGACCAGATTTTTCAGTGTCCCTTTAGGATCGTTATTTCTGGAAGATAGAAACAAAAAAAGAACCAAATGTAGAAAGTGATTTTTTTTAAATGTTTTTTCTCACCATTTCAGAACAGGAAAAGAAAAAATAAACTGTTGACATTTAGAACCCAATCAACTGTTAACATTAGAACCCAATCAACTGTTGACATTAGAACCCAATCAACTGTTAACATTAGAACCCAATCAACTATTAACGTTAGAACCCAATCACCTGTTGACATTCTGAACCCAATCAACTGTTGACATTTGAACCCAATCAACTGTTGACATTAGAACCCAATCAACTGTTGACATTAGAACCCAATCAAATGTTAACATTAGAACCCAATCAACTGTTAACATTTGAACCCAATCAACTGTTGACATTTGAACCTAATCAACTGTTGACATTAGAACCCAATTAACTGTTAACATTAGAACCCAATCAACTGTTGACATTTTGAACCCAATCACCTGTTGACATGTTGAACCCAATCAACTGTTGACATTAGAACCCAATCAAATGTTGACATTAGAACCCAATCAAATGTTAACATTAGAACCCAATCAACTGTTAACATTTGAACCCAATCACCTGTTGACATTTGAACCCAATCAACTGTTGACATTAGAACCAAAAAAACTGTTGACATTTTGAATCCATTAACTGTTGACATTAGAACCCAATCAACTGTTGACATTTGAACCCAATCAACTGTTGACATTAGAACCCAAAAAACTGTTGACATTTTGAATCCAATTAACTGTTGACATTAGAACCCAATCAACTGTTGACATTTTGAATACAATCACATGTTGACATTTGAACCCAATCAACTGTTGACATGTTGAACCCAATCAACTGTTAACATTAGAACCCAATCAAATGTTGACATTAGAATCCAATTAACTGTTAACATTAGAACCCAATCAACTGTTGACATTCTGAACCCAATCAACTGTTGACATTTGAACCCAATCAACTGTTAACATTTTGAACCCAATCAACTGTTGACATTAGAACCCAATCAACTGTTGACATTAGAACCCAATCAACTGTTGACATTTTGAATCCAATCAACTGTTGACATTTTGAATCCAATCACCTGTTGACATTTTGAATCCAATCACCTGTTGACATTTTGAATCCAATCAACTGTTGACATTTGAATCCAATCAACTGTTGACAGTTGAACCCAATCAACTGTTGACAGTTGAACCCAATCAACTGTTGACATTAGAACCCAATCAACTGTTGACAGTTGAACCCAATCAACTGTTAACATTAGAACCCAATCAACTGTTGACATTAGAACCCAATCAATTGTTGACATTAGAACCCAATCAACTGTTGACATTTTGAATCCAATCAACTGTTGACATTTTGAATCCAATCACCTGTTGACATTTTGAATCCAATCAACTGTTGACATTTTGAATCCAATCAACTGTTGACATTTGAATCCAATCAACTGTTGACAGTTGAACCCAATCAACTGTTGACAGTTGAACCCAATCAACTGTTGACATTAGAACGCAATCAACTGTTGACAGTTGAACCCAATCAACTGTTAACATTAGAACCCAATCAACTGTTGACATTAGAACCCAATCAAATGTTGACATTAGAACCCAATTAACTGTTAACATTAGAACCCAATCAACTGTTGACATTTGAACCCAATCAACTGTTGACATGCTGAACCCAATCAACTGTTGACATTAGAACCCAATCAAATGTTAACATTAGAACCCAATCAACTGTTAACATTTGAACCCAATCAACTGTTGACATTTGAACCTAATCAAATGTTGACATTAGAACCCAATCAACTGTTAACATTAGAACCCAATCAACTGTTGACATTTTGAACCCAATCACCTGTTGACATGTTGAACCCAATCAACTGTTGACATTAGAACCCAATCAACTGTTGACATTAGAACCCAATCAAATGTTGACATTAGAACCCAATCAAATGTTAACATTAGAACCCAATCAACTGTTAACATTTGAACCCAATCAACTGTTGACATTTGAACCCAATCAACTGTTGACATTAGAACCCAAAAAACTGTTGACATTTTGAATCCAATCAACTGTTGACATTAGAACCCAATCAACTGTTGACATTTTGAATCCAATCACCTTTTGACATTTTGAACACAATCAACTGTTGACATGCTGAACCCAATCAACTGTTGACATTAGAACCCAATCAACTGTTGACATTAGAACCCAATCAACTGTTGACATTTTGAATCCAATCAACTGTTGACATTTTGAATCCAATCACCTGTTGACATTTTGAATCCAATCACCTGTTGACATTTTGAATCCAATCAACTGTTGACATTTGAATCCAATCAACAACTGTTGACAGTTGAACCCAGTGAGCGATCACGATCAACAACAAATGACATAAATGAAAATAGACAGTTTACACAAAATATCAGATAATAGGCCTATATATATAATTTGCGGTTTACACCCGAACGCCTTATTATTTGAAATTCTTTAGCGTCACCGTACTCATAAACTGTTCTACTCTCTGTAATAATTCTTACTGATGAGCTCTTTTTTCATAAATATATACTCCACGTTTATAAACTTAATGTTATTTTTTTTCCTCAGCCTTTCACCACATCCCCACTCCAGGCTTCAGTGCAATGGCTATTTAGGCACTACGGAGGTTGTAGGAAAATAACGTCACTAATGTTGGCGCCCATCATCGTCATCGGCCACACATCTCCCCACCCCCACTTTTACCCAATACGCCTAATACATAATAATTTTTCTCATATCCTGGACCGAAGGCGCTGAGGGCCCACGCGACCGCCATTACGACCCCCCCCCCAACCAGGGACGCCCACGCATTTTGAACTAAAAGAAATTAACCCCCCCCCTGCTTCTTGGTCAATATATTTTACTAACCTTTGGTAGAAACAAACTCCGCCCACAACAAGGGCGACAATAGCCAGAGACACAAAAATGCCGATGGCCACCTTGCCTCCAGTGGACAGCTCGCCGTCGCTCGAGTCGCCGCCGCCTGACGCGGGCTGGGAGTCTGCGGGGGCCTGGCTCGTTGCCGTGGTGTTCGCGTCGTCGTCTGGGAAGAAGAGGCTCTGACTGGATTCGGTCACTGTGGCCGAGGGGTCAATCGTGACGGATACCGAGTAGACGCTGGATTCCAACGGAGCCAAAGTGTTGGGGGAATCTGTTACCAACGAGGTGGGTTCAATAGCGTCCGACGACTGCGTGGCCGAAGCAGTGTCTACCACGGATGTGGAAGGTGTTGCCAGGAGCAGGTCGGGTGTTGGAACTGATGATTCTGATAAGGCTGATGTTGGCACTGATATTAGTGTGGTGGCTGTTGATGAGTTAACTTCAATGCTGCTGTCGGCCGGTGTAGAATTTGACGAAGTAGTTACATTTGTACCATTTTCTCCGATTGGCTAATTATAGTAATAAAACAAAATAATCTAATAAAATAATAATAAAAGCAATTTAAAAAAATGTTTATCTTCAAGTAAATCTTTTATGAAAAGATTACAAAGTGGGGGAAAACTAGAGATACCACACATCAGCCCCGTAGCGTGAAAATTCTACAGCAGGGGCCAGGCATTCTACAGCAGGGGGCCATGCATTCTACAGCAGGATGCCAGGCATTCTACAGTAGGGGCCAAGCATTCTACAATAGGGGGCCAGGCATTCTACAGCAGGGGGCCAGGCATTCTACAGCAGGGGCCAGGCATTCTACAGCAGGGGCCAGGCAATAGCAGGGGGGCAGGTAATACATTTTACTAAGTAGAGCAAATAAGCAGAGGGGGCCAGACAAAACGCGAGGGTGGGTGTGGGCCTGGCCCCCCGCACGCTACGGGCCTGTCACACATAGAATGTGTTCGTAGGCCTACCTCCCAAACAGATGTCTAGAATTCTCATAAGCATTATCAGAATTCGGAGATTAGGATGACCGCCCCCCCCCAGCTTCGTGCCTGTGCGGGCCCGTGTTAAAAAAATTATATGACTTTACTGTAAAAAAAATACTATATGCCCCTTAGTACGATGTTAGTCCTGAGCGCCGCTCCATGCTTCAGTTTCCATCTGGCACACGTATTTCCTACGCGTCTTATTCAAAGGCATACATACGCTCCCGACATGGACTTACGTGTTACAAAGAATGACTTATCAAACTGGTATGCACCCAAATTAAAAAAAAAACCCACTTCATTAATAGTTTCGAATAAATAAAATGTAAAAGTATTTAAATTCAATAACATGCATTCTTTACTATCAATAACATGGATCATGGATTAAAAAAGTATCTACAATCAATAACATGGACAATGCATTCGAATGGTATTTATAATCAATAACATGGACAATACATTCGAATTATGTTTAATCTGCTTTTTAGAATACCATAGTCACGTCAGTGTTTTCTCACGATCCGTTAATATGATTGATATGTTATTTCAGTTTCACATACAGTTATGTCATCTGATTTCGCTTCTTAATGACATAATAACTGATAATAAAGAGAAGTGTGACATTTAATTATCAAGGTTTGTTTTTCTTTATTTTAAGGTTTGATCCATCCATCCATCCATCTATCAATACATCCATCAACCTATTCATTAATCAATCCATCCTTGCTGAGCCCTGAGAATCGAAAGGTAGATGGACTTTGTCAACACCACACACGATAAAATTCTGACTCGCTCATCAGTATGCGATCGGTTCGACTCTTGCCAGTCATGCACACTTGCAGTACTCATGGGTAAAGTCAGCCACAATGTCTATACCACCACTACGCCCATGACAAACGTCAACAAAATGGTATGCACCTGTTTTGTAATTATAAAGGCATTTACTGAACATCACCAGATGTTTATCTGTGTGCTATTTATAAATTAGGTGACAATATAGCAGTGAATCATGCTGTCTCCTGCCATTGGTTTGTTTTTCTCATAAACAGACTGTAAAAGACAGTGGCGTTACGTAATGGAGTTGTCATTAAGATCAAAACAACATTTATAAAAACATTTTTACTAGTTATTTCTTTGAAATCTTGTGCTAGAATCCTAATCATAAACCCGCTGATATACACCATGGTCTGTGAATACTTATTATAGTAGCCGCAAATTAAAGTGCCTAATTCTCAGCTGACTGACAGGCTGTCGTCTGCAGATGTAGATCTCATATTTTATCGTCTGAATGCGAGATGATGGTCCGGGAATTTCCAATGACAATAATCTTGATTATCTTGATGTCACCTAACCCCATCCCCTCCCCCCCCCCCGACTCCATCCCACAAGTGGGCTGTGAATAAGTTGAAATCAAAGGTTGATACACACAATAAACACAGACACATGAACATATAAATGATCCAGCTGTTGTGACAATTCAGTGTAAAATAACATTAAAAAGATGAACATCAGCAAACTAGAAAATGTATCGCTCGTGTTTTTACAGCGGTTGCTTTGAATTAACAAATAAACAAATGAGTAAAAGATAGCAGAAATGCAAGTGAGCAGAAAGTACAAGTGAACATCAGATGGCATTGAAATGAACAGAAGTGCAACTATACAGAACAGTGTCGGCCTTTAGCTTTGGTGTTAAATGCGTGAGGCTTAGTCCGAGCGTGTCGAATTACAGTAAGTGTGACGTCTCACTGGGGCCCCCTTTCAGCACTAGCCTTCTATTAAATGACATTGACATTATATTTATATTAGTTAATGTCACAACTCCACACTTCAGCTCTTGGTCCAGCCCGCCAGACAAATTTATGAATCCAATGCGGCCCTCCGACTAAAAAAAAAAGGTTTGGGCCAGAACGTGTGGACTATACAACGAACCAAATCGCTCCCATTGCCGGACACTTTTGAGACGGTTGTTTTAGCATCCATCAAGTATAGCTCACTTCTGAACAGAAGTATTATTAATGAACAAAAGAGCTGCATATGAACTGGAGAACAATTACTAAACAATTATACCACATATGATTTAGACCACCTCTAAACAGAAGTATTATTAATGAACAAAAGAGCTGCATATGAACTGGAGAACAATTACTAAACAATTATACCACAGATGATTTAGACCACCTCTAAACAGAAGTATTATTAATGAACAAAAGAGCTACATATGAACTGGAGAACAATTACTAAACAATTATACCACAGATGATTTAGAACGATTTACACATGAACATAAAGATCAATACACTAACAAGAAATCAATGACTAAACATAACTAAAAAAAAAAAAAACGAGTACAGTGCTACAAAGGTATAGTGGACTGTAAAATGACCAGATGCGTGTCGTGACTGGACATTGAGGGTGGATAGAAGTTCGACTGTCGACCTGAGCGTCCCGGATTTGACCCGTCGAGGGACTTATGATCTTTGTTTCAGCTCCATGTGAAAGTTCCGTGAACTGTACCGAGTAAAGGGTACCTGACCATAGTTGGGAGGGGTGTAGTGGGATGTAACCTACGTAAGTATCCCGTGGGGGCCTGCATGGTCATTGCACTTTTGGTCATGGTTGATGGGGGGGGGCGGCTGGGGGAGGGGGGAAGTAGGTCACTATAATAACGGTACCATTAGTGATAAATAGGATCTAAGATAAACACATCGAAACATTACAAGAGGTGCTGATGAATAGAAGAATGGCAGTTGAACAATACATGTACTGCCCTAGCAGCACGCGGGGCTATAGGCGTGTGTGGGGGGGGGGTCGTCTCTCGTGGGGCCCTCCTATATTTGCCCATGAACAAACTTTTAGTTAAAGTTACAGCTAATGTGACTTATCGCAAGACTCCATTTAGGCTCGAAGCCGGAGAAAGGGATGGGGGGGGGGGAGGGTGTTTCAGTCACCACTCGTAATGCTGTTTATTTACTCTTGAACCAATTTTTTAGTTGAAGTTACAGTTTGTTGGACAAACGAATCTCATATCGCGACACCCCCCCTTCCTTCCAGGCTCGAAGACAAGAGGGACGGGGTTGTCCTAATTACCACCTCCCTAATGCAGAGCTACATATGAGCAGAAGAGCTACTAGTTAACTGTTAATTCCCAACCAAAAAGCCTAACAAGCTTGAGATTCCATCAGAGAGACGGTGTATATATTAAAGTTTTCATCCATTTCCCATATCCGAACGAGACGGTGTATATCTAAAGTTTTCATTCATTTCCCATATCCGAACGAGACGGTGTATATATTAAAGTTTTCATCCATTTCCCATATCCGAACGAGACGGTGTATATCTAAAGTTTTCATTCATTTCCCAAATCCGAACGAGACGGTGTATATATTAAAGTTTTCATCCATTTCCCATATCCGAACGAGACGGTGTATATCTAAAGTTTTCATTCATTTCCCATATCCGAACGAGACGGTGTATATATTAAAGTTTTCATCCATTTCCCATATCCGAACGAGACGGTGTATATCTTAAAGTTTTCATCCATTTCCCATATCCGAACTAGACGCGCATCTATTAAGTCTTTAAAAATTAACTAACCTTCGTTGATGGTACATAGTTTAGATTTAAACCTATACATTTTACACTTATAGGTCAACAAAAAAAATTAATAATTACTAGACGAAGATTTTGTCTAAGTAAATATAGTGTATCCAGAGGCGTCGTTATTGGGGGTAGGCGGGGCCCAAAGCATGGTGGCCTCCGGTTGTCCCACGTCAGGGAGGGGGGTCAATTGTTTAACCCTAACCCTAAGTCCCTGAAAGGATCAGATGATTATCTCTATAATGAAATTCTATATACCACAAATGGGATGGTTGTTGCAGTGAACTACTTTCATCCTCACCATAGCCGATAGTGCGATGACCACGGAGGCACAGTGCAGGTTGTGTGTGCTACAGCATTGGTGGCGAACCTATGGCGCGCGTGCCACAGTCGACACGCAGAGCCTCAATTGTCGGCACGCGACTAAAATATCACTTCCTTTAATTTTGATTTGGAGTGTGGGCACTTTGCTATAAACAACTGGTTTCTTTGGTTGAATTTTGGGCACTTGGCCCCTAAAAGGTTCGCCACCACTGTGCTAGAGTATGAAGATCCGTCTCGCTACCAAAGCGCCACCCATCCACATCTACGCCCTTTTCAAACGGTCGACGAGATGGCTCTCGAGCAGGTGATGAAGCTCCAAATGTGTTATAGTGCATTAAATTGCACGAAAAAGTGAACCACTAAATCACACACTTTATATGTAATCACGCACTTTATATGCCATCAAAGATTGTATTAAATGAACCATACATTTTATTTGCAAACACGGATTTTAAATGGAATTACACACCTTATATGTAATCACATTTATAAATATCCACACACTTTATATGTAATCACACACTTTATATGTAATCACAAACTTAATATTTTATTTGTATGAAATATAAAAAATGGTAAAAAAATTGATATAAATTTTTTTTAAAAGTTAATTTTCTCTGTAGGCCTAAAACGTGTATTTACATTCCGGTAAATTTTACCGACCCCGTGTGACGTCTGACGTCATTAGGAAAATAAATATGAATATTAAAAGCAAACATAGTTTTCTATTTATAGCATAATGCTAAGTCTGTATTTCTCCACATTTTAAACTACTTCAAGTGTCAAACTAAAAGTCTATTTGTATTAATAACACTAAAAATAGAACACGGCTTATGTTTCAATAAAATAAATCGTTGGATTGTTTCATAGAAGTACCCCGACCCTTATTTAATAGCTTTCTAGTCAATGTCAAAAAATTATCCTGGCTGTATTGGTCATATTTATTGATACTATAAACGATTTCTTTTTTGAAAGGAAGAAAAAAAAAGACAGTAGGATAAACAAACTCAATGACACATCTGTCCACCCATCTGCCATGCCTGTCTGTCAGTTACCTGTTTGTCTGTCTAGCAGCATGTCTGTCAAACACATTTTTACGTATGTCAGTCAGTCTTAGAACCTATTTATTGCTTGTAAAACTCCCATACCTTTATACATGTCTTTAAAGTATTTGCTAAACGCATCTATAAATACATAGCTAGCCCTTTAAATATTATTAGATGTAGTGTAAAATTATGCAATGTAATAAATAACATTCAGAGGTATAGGCCTATATTTCTTTAAATCAACAACTGCAAAAAAAGTGAAGTTTCCTTTAAAAGCCCTAGCAGGATATGGGGGACAGATAAAGTGTAGAACTCCTCTGTTTCTATAACCACGGCATTGGAAGGGGACCGTGTGGTTAGCACAACGACCAGCCACCATTACTTCCCTAACTAAAGGCAGGCACCCATTTAAAGCTGGGTAGACTTTAAAAACATTTATAATTATCCAACTTTCACCATGACCTGGAAAAATTTGATTGGTTCTCACCGAGGTTCAAACCCGTGATTCTCAGGTCGCCAGTGAAGCGCTCTATAATTGATTTTTTTTGTGTCCCATTGTTATATGTCACATTGTGTCAAATTATATGTCACATTGTGTCAAATTATATGTCACATTTTATGTTTCACATTATTAAGCCTCATTTTATATTCATATTTTGTGGGTTCATTAACTCCTCGTGTTCTTCTTTTTATTTGTACATTTTTATTGTAAAGGATGTGTTACCTGGGTTGTTTCCGTCGAGTTTTCCGCCATGATGCCTGCTACAATCAGAATGCAGCCCAAGGCAGATGCTCGTCCAATAGAGAACATCATCAGTCAGTTGAATCTTCACTTGTTGCCTGTGAAGGAGATGAACAGAACAATACATACATTGTGAAGGAGATGAACAGAACAATACATACATTGTGAAGGAGATGAACAGAACAATACATACATTACAAGTGATTGAAATATATTAACGCCTGTGAAGGAGATGAACAGAACAATACATACATTACAAGTGATTGACATATATTAACTAACGCCTGTGAAGGAGATGAACAGAACAATACATACATTACAAGTGATTGAAATATATTAACGCCTGTGAAGGAGATGAACAGAACAATACATACATTACAAGTGATTGAAATATATTAACGCCTGTGAAGGAGATGAACAGAACAATACATACATTACAAGTGATTGAAATATATTAACGCCAAGAGATCGACTTGATGCCGGGCGCTAAGTAAGCGCCTGACGTAGAGATAATGACTTTTTTTTTTAAATGGGATCTGGGTTGTGGGGGGGGGCGATATTATGGATTAGTGAGTCATACATGAGAAAGTTGTAACTATAGACGTGTCCAAATGGAATAAAGGAATCACAGCTTCAAATCACAGTGGTGACAGTTTAAGAGTCGTCGTATAGGTGACAAAGGCTTGGACAAGTGCAGTGCCTTTATGAGGAGGAGCGTAGTAAGTGACCATTGATATTTTAAAGGCCTCAGGACCCCCTCCCCCCAATCCCCCTTTTTCAAGAGTACCTTTGCATTGTAGTTCTGCTCAGGGTATTGTGACGTGGTAACCAAATCACCTTTCGCTTTTTCACTGCTCGATTTTGAAATCACATATTAACAACGTATTCTGTCACCATAAAAATGTACTAGTCCAAAGTAGTACTAGCAAACATACAACCATTCGAAAGAAAAGAAAAACAAAAGTTATTGTAAATTGGTTTTACCCTTACTTTGAGTGGGTCAGTGGAAACCTTAACAATATTATTTAAGTAAAAAAAAGTAAAGTTCCCTTAGCCCTACTGGGCCATCGGGGCAGATGAAGTGTAGTATTCACCTGTTTCTGTAACCTCGCATATGAAGGGATTGTGTGGTTAACACAAGCCCAGTCGCCTTTACTTCCCCAACTTAAAGTCAGGTACCCATTTAAGGCTGGGTGGACTTGTGGGACGTCTTTGCACCAAATAACACCTGGAAAAATTCCGAAAAAATTCCAAGGTTCTCACCGAGGATCGAAACCATGACTCTCAGGTCGACAGTCGAGTATCTACACTCACTCGGCCATCCGTCCCACAGTTATTTAAGTGTCAGAGACAAACACATTGAAGGAGAACATCTAGATAATCGTACAGAGTTGTTGGTTTTCGTTTTACTGAGGAGATTAAAGGTATCGATGGAAAGAATTAAGTCTAACTTCATCTTGATCCTCATCGAGTCTTTTCCCAACATTTGACAATTACTGGAGGTGTTTTAAAGTTCCCTTTCTTCTTTGATCTTATCTCATATAAAAACATCAAACATGACTTATGACCTATATTCAGGGCCACCGCCAGAAATTACGGGGGGGCCCTGAAAAACTAAAGCAACAAAGGGGCCCATCTGAAATTCCTTTCTCACTAAATTTCAACAGCGGCGGGCCCATACCTAGGGGCCCTGACAAGTGTTCAGATCGCCTGACCCATTGCGTGCGACCTGCCTGTGTTAGCCTGCAAGCCCAATACCGCAATTAAGCAGCAACTTTATATGTCTGATTTATTGGAATAAAGAGCAGCAACTTTATATGTCTGATTTATTGGAATAATCTTTTTTCAATAACTTTGTTTTTGTTGTGATTTAACTTGTTATAAATTAATATTTAGATAAGAATCATTTTAAGACATCCCAGCCTCATTCACTGTGTGTGTTTAGACTAGAATGTCTTGAAACGATTTATTGCATAACATTTACTTTACACTTGTATACAAGTTATATTATTGTTTTTATTTTTCTCCTGAGGCTGGAGCATCAGCTGGGCCTAACCCCCTCACCCCCCTCTCCCCCTCCCCTCCCGGCGTGTTGACTTTGGGTTATAAGTTTGTTCTGATTTTAAATCAAATTAAATAGAGAAGAAATATTTTGAAACTTTTTGTCTGATTGAAAGCAAACAAACATACAAACAAACGAGATTTGGAATATTATAATGAGTTCTTTAGAGCAAGCAGTGGTTCCCCACCAACCGTATTTCTAGACACGGACCGGTCAACGTTTGATAACTTCACATTGGACTGCTTGTGGGGGTGGGGGGGGAGGGGGGTTTGATTATAATCATATATAATATAATTATTTATATTTTAGAAGAATGTTTTGATTTACAATGCCACTGCCGCTCACAGCCGCTCAGCTCACAGTTAACTTCTCTCGTCCGTGGAAAGTCGCAACAATCACGAGAATAATACACCACAGTAAATAAAAAGGAAATTACGTTAGTGTTACTTGGGGGGCCCAGTACTAATTGATCCACGGGCCGGTAACGGGGGGGGGGGTTGGGGACCACTGCTTTAGTGCATCTGGTCAATATGAAGTAATTACATTAAATTCCAATGCCTATGATGTTCAACTCCATGTAACTATGCAGCGCCCAGCCTAGGGATTGGGGGGGGGGGCTTGGCCTCTTTGGGGGGGGGGGGTTTGCCTGCATTTTGACATTTGACACATTAGAGATAATGTACTTAATATTTAATGTAACAAAAATGTGCCCCCCCCCGGGGGACTTTAGAATTTGGACCCTCCCTCCCCCCCACCCTAGTTACGCCTCTGTAACTATGACCTGTATAAACTCATGATTGTAAATTATAAACTCTGTGAATGAAAACACCATATGGGCGTATCTAACTACAAGGGGGCCCGACTGAAAAAAAAATGTCCCCTCTTGACGCCCCGCCCACCCCCTCCAGAAACCCCCATCTCGTCAGCCGCGAGGACAGGGACTCTTGATAAAGAGTAAGTAAACACATACTGCACGCATGGCCGCTATTCTCATCCGGTGGTACGCGTACCTCAAGGAGTACGGACAGGGCCGCCTTAAGCCGAATTGACCGATTGCTCCAAATTAGGCCCCCGCGCCTAGCAGGGTCCTCCGCAATTTACATTTAGCATCAATAGTAATAGTTGTTATATTGTTATTGTAAACAAAATTAGAACAGGGGCCCCGAGAGCATCCGTTAAATTGGGCACCGCAATTCGTAAGGCCGGCCCCGGGTGATGTAAATGTTATGAAGGGGTACGCGGCCACATATAATTTTGGTTTGAAACAAAGCGAGATTCTGAAGAAGGTCGCCGGTTTGCTGCGTGACTCATCACCAAACCACACACGCTCATGTATCGCATCTGAAAGTTGAGCAGATTCCATTACGAAAATAGGTACATTTATTTATTTATTCGCGAACTTTCCTGTGAAGGTCACCCGCGGGCATATTTTAGGATCCTATGAGGTACAGTCCCGAAAAAATGCTGAGAACCGTTGATGTATAGCGTTGAAGAATGTTTTACAAATGAAGGTGCAGTCAAGAATGTCGCAATGAAACACAACAAAACTGACCCCTGACCCCTGTTAACTATTGGCAGAATGAATAGGTGGACGAAACCTGTAGGATGATGTGTCAGTGGACCTAGAAATATACTGAATGCCTTCACAAGGGGGGTAGCCTACATCCCGAAAAAAACAATTCGCTGGGATGGGTGGTCCTCTGTCCTTGGAGGGCGGGTGGGCGTCGGACGTGTGATCTGAAGGGCCCCAGTTGACGGAGGGGCTGAAATCAGCTGGTGGCAGTCAGTCCCTGGTCACATTCAACGATTTTTAGAACCATCCTTATCTTTCACATGAACAGCTGATGTTGTAAACATATTTTGATGACGTCATCAGATTATAATAATAAAAAAATAATAATAAAAAAATCTGACAACTAGGCACAAATGCTTTCTGGTACAGTGTTTTAAAAGTAAAAGATAACAGGTTTATTTAGAACGTCCTTGTATAGTAAAGTATACCGTAGAAATGACGAAACTTAGGTGTCAATCATATAAAGCGTTCAGACTCTCAGGCTAGGTAAATAAATAAATAAACTTTAATAATTTTTAATGAAGAAGACCGCTGTGTTTGCTTTTTAAACACCGTGTTTAAACACTAATTTCGCTGTAACGATAGTCGGACTGCCATGATACAAAAATGTTAGTATTTAACAAAGGAGATATTAAAGCCGTTGAAATCAAAGCTTTTGTAAAAAAAAAATAAAATTCATTGGGATGATTATAAAACATTCATCGTAGTTCTGACAAAAACAAAAATTGTAAGATAAAAATAAATAAATGAAAAAAAAAATATCAAGTTTCGAGAAAAAAATCTTTCTATTCTTTTTTATCTGACCAAAGCTAGTGGTAATTAGATCTTTCTCTGTCTGTTTTGCAAGCTCTCTCACACACGCACAGGTTTACACACATACACACTCTTATCTACAGAAATGTCAATGGGTGAAACTGCCCTTCGAAGGAAGGAGAGCACATACATAGTATACAGCCTCGACACGTGTAAACAAACGAAAAATAAACCCTCAGTCATGTAGAGTCGCTCAAATATCTGGACCACGTTTACACTTCCTATCATATCCGCTAAGTAACTTTTAAAGAAAACATCTTATAAAATCCCCTTATTATACCACTACCTTTAAACTAATCCTCTTTTAATCCCCCTTTAAAAAAATAAATATAAATTATAAATATAATTTAAAAATCTAATTAAAACCATTACCACCAGACATTACCTTCAATCATAAACATTACTATCAGACATTACCTTCAATTATAAACATTACTACCAGACATTACCTTCAATTATAAACATTACTACCAGACATTACCTTCAATGCTTTACTCCTTTATTCAAACAACGGTCACTGTTATAATAGCAAACAATGACCCAATCACTATTATAACTGTAAACAATGATCCAAGTACTTTCTGTTTTTTTCCCCCTCTGTCTCACAGAATTTATTTACGTCCTTTCCTTATTTATCCAACAAGAAACGATGACTTCTTAGAGTCAACAGTTTAACAGAAATTTTACACAATAGTTTTTCCTTAAAAGAATAGATTCAACCAACACTCATATTTTGTAACAACGACTGATAGTGACGCAGTTAGAGGTAACTCTTCATGATGCGATCATAAGACGAGTTGTCCCCCTTCACTTTTTTTCCCTTTTCCTCTATTTATTAATTTACAGTTTCATACATACGCGGCAATATCGTATGATTTTTTTTTTAAAGTTGATTTTACCTCCCCCCCCCCTTCCCATCTTTCTTTTTTTTTAAATCTTTATGTGCTTGTGTCAATCTTAATATTCAAGCCTGAAATTGTTACCTCCCCTACAACCTTTCTTACTTTGAAAAAAAAATCTGTTAGGTCAAACTGATCGGTATTTCTCTCGCCCCTCCCCCTTCCCCCCACTCTCCTTTTCATATGTGACTCGGATGCATCTCCCCACCACCGCCAAACCTCTCTATACTCTCTTCCCCCAACTTTCCATCCACCGTGACGCGCGTGAACACACCAGATGTTGCTGTAAAGTAATTTTCACATGGTCGCATGGGCGGAGATTGCAGGGGAGTGAAAAGATTAAAAGGGGATTAAAAAAAAAATGGATCACGTGAAGTTTATAATTAGATGACAAAAAATAATTCCTCTGTATTATTACTTTCTTAAAAAAAAAAAGCTAAATGTTTAACAACGCTAAACTACAGCTACACGCAGTGCCGGCTCAACGTATCTTGGGTCTTTGTCCCTGGGCTCACAATGTACCAAAAAGTAACCGGCACATTTTTGTTTCCTTTCTCTCATAATTTTTTTTTTAAAATGATACTCAAAAATCAAGGAAGGACAACGGCGTTCAGGTTGGGTATGGTGCCAGTTACCATTAAGGTCGGGCACTGTCCATCAGTTACCATAAGGCCGGCACTGTCCACCAGTTACCATAAGGCCGGCACTGTCCACCAGTTAAATAAGACCGGGCACTGTCCACCAGTTACCATAAGGCCGGCACTGTTCACCAGTTAAATAAGGCCGGGCACTGTCCACCAGTTACCATAAGGCCGGCACTGTCCACCAGTTACCATAAGGCGGGCACTGTCCACCAGTTACCATAAGGCCGGCACTGTCCATCAGTTACCATAAGGCCGGGCACTGTCCATCAGTTACCATAAGGCCGGGCACTGTCCATCAGTTACCATAAGGCCGGCACTGTCCACCAGTTAAATAAGGCGGGCACTGTCCACCAGTTACCATAAGGTCGGGCACTGTCCACCAGTTAAATAAGGCGGGCACTGTCCACCAGTTACCATAAGGCCGGCACTGTCCATCAGTTACCATAAGGCCGGCACTGTCCACCATTTAAATAAGGCGGGCACTGCCCACCAGTTACCATAAGGTCGGGCACAGTCCACCAGTTACCATAAGGCCCGGCACTGTCCACCAGTTACCATAAGGCCGGCACTGTCCATCAGTTACCATAAGGTCGGGCACTGTCCATCAGTTACCATAAGGCCGGGCACTGTCCAGCACTGTCCACCAGTTACCATAAGGCCGGGCACTGTCCAGCACTGTCCACCAGTTACCATAAGGCCGGGCACTGTCCACCAGTTACCATAAGGCCGGGCACTGTCCACCAGTTACCATAAGGCTAGGCACTGTCCATCAGTTACCATAAAGCCGGCACTGTCCATCAGTTACCATAAGGTCGGGCACTGTCCATCAGTTACCATAAAGCCGGCACTGTCCACCAGTTAGCATAAGGCCGGGCACTGTCCACCAGTTACCATAAGGCCGGCACTGTGTTAAGGGTGCAAGCTAGGCCCGTGCAAGGGGAGGGCGTAATTAAGCCCGAACACATGTCAGTGGTCCATTTGTGATGGTCCGAGGGCCCTATTGGGTGAAAATTATCAGGGGGGGGGGCGGCTAAGATATGATAATACGATGCAGGGGGGGGGAGTGCTACGACATAATGAATGGATGAACATTCTGTTTCACACTGAAACAAATGGGAGACAATAATAATAATAATTTTCTTTTTACGGAGGGGCGGTCGCTTCCCTTGTGGAACACCCCCCCCCCCTTTTTCCATGTTAGGACCTGAACCAGCCATGGAGCAAACTACAGTCCGTGGGTCAAACCAGCCCCCGACGGTCGGTCTAATCCGACCGGCCACTCTTTTTTTTAAGCACCAGCCTTTTACGTTACGAGGTCTACCTTTAATATATGCCAATACCGGTCCGCCGGTCAAATGTATGGTCCCAATGTGGCCCGCTACTAAAAAAAAAGGTTTGGCCCACCCTAGACCTAGAATGTCCGTTCCGTCCTAATCTGTGATGCAGTATGTCAATTACTTTCTTGATGCATCGCAATTTTGAACGCGCATATCCTGGGTTTTATGTTTTGTCCAATTTATTGTCGGGTCTGGCGCAACCTAGCATCTGCATGATCAGATAATGTGAAGGATGTGCTGCATGGATTTAAGTTGGATTTATACGAGCAGGGCCGTTAGATTTATACGAGCAGGGCCGTAGCTAGCTATGTTAGTTTAGTTCGGCGCCCCTTCGTCTCACTTTGTGCCCGCACCCCCCCCCCCCCCCCCAAAAAAAAAAAAACAACCTTTCCTACACCACTGCGTACAAGGAAAACCTTACCATACTTTTATTATTAGAGGGCTAAGTATTTGACTCTGTTCTGTTTTCTGTAATTTTATTTATTACTGTGCTCACGGTCCTGGTTACTTTACGCTCAGTTAAGCACACACACACACATACACACACAAAGATATGCAGTACAGTACATACCGTGAAACACACATTACATGCATGCACATGAGCACATTAGAGAGAGAGAGGGAGAGAGAGAGGGAGAGAGAGGATGAGGAGAGAGAGAGAGGACGAGGAGAGAGAGAGAAGAAGGAGAGAGAGAGAGAGAGGGGGAGAGAGAGAGGGGACGAGGGGGAGAGAGAGAGAGAGAGAGAGAGAGAGAGAGAGAGAGAGAGAGAGAGAGAAATTAACGACTCATCCTACACATTCATGGTGAACGTAATCACCAGCACCTCTCTGATTTATTCTTTGCATGTTTTGTACACATGCCTATCATGATATCTGGCCCAACAATACATCTTACAGGTCACAGGCGCTGTCAGTTTTGTTGCGCAAAATTAGGCCCATGTTTAGTTACAGGCCTAAGGCCCAAAGTGACCTTCAATGGCCCTCTGTACTTCAAAAATTAAAAAAATAAATTACATAGTTAATTTTTATAAATAACCAAAAAAAAATGTTGCTAATTATTTAATAGCATACAAAAGTGAGTGGCCAGCTAATCAATATTTTGGGAGCCACATTTCAAGGGACATTAGTGTGAATACCTAGGGTTTTATATATATACATATATATATATATATATATATATATATATATATTATAGCGTCATATAGCAGTATCATATATTATAGCGTCATATAGCAGTATCATATATTATAGTGTCATATAGCAGTGTCTGGTATAAAGTGTCATCCAGTTCACGAGGCGTGCAGTGGTCTCCCCTGATAGACCCACATAATTTACAGCAGCTTTTGGTTTCAAAGACGTATTAAATAATGAACCTCGGTGGCGTGTCATGAATAATGAATGACTTTATGTCCATTAGTTTACATATATTGATGACGTTCGTTGGCCCACACTTGATCGACTTGTTTCTCATCCCTTCATTACACTTCTCTCCATTTGACGACACAGTTACTAATAATATAAATAAACGAAATTAATGTTCAAATGGTGTACTTACGGGACACGCACAAAAAAATTAATTAGATCCTTACGCCGTCAAGAAGTATAAGCAATTTTGAAGCTCTGAGTGTACTATTGCAATCTACTGGTTGGTATGTGTGTGTGAGGGGGAGGGGATATATTAGTGTGTGAGGTGGAGGGGAGAGGGTAGTAGTAGTGAGAAGATATTGACAGATCGATAGTGGAGAGGGGAGGGGTTGTGTGTGTGTGGGGGGGACACAGATGCGATATTACTTCTTTTTATTGATAGATAGAACGATTCATGTAATGGTAGAGAGTGAAAAATATGCGTTCAATAGAAGATCACATGTTGCAGGATTGATTATGTTGATTGTTGGCCAGAAACAGCTACTGAGAATATAACAACAACACATTGGAGATATAGATAACATACGGTGATGGAGGGCGACAGCACAACGGAAACGACATACGGTGATGGAGGGCGACAGCACAACGGAAATGACATAGATGACATACGGTGATGGAGGGCGACAGCACATCGGAAATGACATACGGTGATGGAGGGCGACAGCACAACGGAAATGACATAGATGACATACGGTGATGGAGGGCGACAGCACATCGGAAATGACATAGATGACATACGGTGATGGAGGGCGACAGCACAACGGAAATGACATAGATGACATACGGTGATGGAGGGCGACAGCACATCGGAAATGACATGGATGACATACGGTGATAATGGGTGACAACACATGGGAAATGACCTAGATGACATACGGTGATGGAGGGCGACGGGGTGATGGCGTAGGTAGCAGCTGAGGTGGTGCAAGGGTCAAGATAATTGTGAAGGATCTCACATTATTATTCAAACAATGTAGGTTTTTTTCGTCTTGATGATTAAGCCATACCTGAATGAATAACACACCACTTAGGGGATGCAGCAAACTAATCTTGCACCCTGACAATATCCACCAACTGAACCCCTCTCTTTAATTGAAATATACATTAATTGGTATATGTATTCTGAAAAAAAAATATATCATACAATAATATTTGTAACATGCGGCCGGAAGGTCATGCGGTGTAGAGCGCTCGACTGTCATTTGGAGGTCACTGGTTCGAACCTCGGGATTTTTTTTTTCAGCTTGAGTACCTGACAAAAAGTAGAGGGAAAGTAAAGGCGGCTGTGCGCTTTGCTAGTCACACTATTCCCTAATATACCGTGACTAAAGAAACAAATGAAACCTACACCTCACCTGGCTCAAGGTGTCAATTAGGTCTTACTGTTTTGAAGGCCAATTAAGATCCCAGGGAACTCACCCAGTGCACCCGCCGTTAAATCCGCCCCTGCCCAAGTTCCGGGAAGACGTGCAGTATAATCGTATTGATCGAATTCGAAACCCAGTTGCGATTTCACATTTTTTCGTGTTATACCAAGCTATAAATTAACTGATCGGGTATGCTAATTATTTATATTTTTAACTGAGGGGATTACAATTTCACCATACTTTACAAATATCACCAATGAAATTCTACGATTGTCTGCAGATGGGTTAAGCACCGTTCTGAGGAGTGCATCGGTAAAATATGTCTTCGCCAGAAGTGTGCAATTTGCCATGTCAGTGGCGTACCTGGGGGAGGGGGCGGGGTGCGGTCCGCACCGGGCGGCTTTTATGGGGGTGGCAAAAATGTAAAGATTAAATTGAAATACCTAAATGAGAGGGCGGCAAAATCGTCTTCCGTCCTGGGCGGCCGATACCCGCTACGCCGCTGGACCATGTGATTTAAAAAAAAATATTTTCAAACTACTAGTACATGTACTAGTGACTAATATATATATATTTCATTTCCTGCTCACTATTTTACCCTTCATGTTTTACGATGTTTCGTTGGAAAAGGCACCAGGGTTGGTTATTTCAGATGGCCCATGCTTAATAAAACATTGACATTTTGTTTTATTGTGGGTGATTTCAGGAACATCAAATTACAGGTTTACCCAAACTATGGGTCTGAGGATGAGCAAGGCATAATTGAACACAAGCAGCGGCATCTAAAACAGATTTACAGCTAAGTAGACATACATATAAACAGACACACAGATAAAAAGACACACAGATTTACAGATAAACACGAAAAGAATAAAGAGTTGAACACTAACTCGCTGACTAATTGGTTCAAAAAATCAATTTATTATTATTATGACATATCAATATATTATTCTTCATACTTTCATCATATGTAACGCCCATAAAATTAACAATAAATTAATAACAAAATGAAGTTTATGTGACAATAATATTGTTTCTCATCTTTGATGACGTGTTCAGTGATTGGCCGAGCAGTCCATATGAATGAATAATCTTGCACACACACATTACATAGTTCTACAGACATACTATGTTCATCATGCACACATATTACATATTTCTACAGACAGACTACATGCAAACAGCAAACTTCAAACAAATTAACAAGCTGTTTGCTGTTTCACCTAATAAAAGGTTAAAACTCAAACATGAGTGACAACGAGTTTCATTTCATTCAAAAAGTCTAATGTCTTTTGTTACACAAAAAATGCCGCATAAAATTTTCGCACAAAAATAATCTAATCTATCTATCTATATAGGTAGATAGATATCTGTTTATCGATCTATATAGAAATATAAATATATCTATCAATATATATATCCATATCTAGATTGATAAACATAGATCTATCTAACTATCTAATCTATCTGTATCTAGGTATATATATATATATATATATATATATATATATATATATATATATATATATATATCTAAATCTAGATAGATATCAATAGATAGATAGATATCAATAGATATAGATAGATATTTCCCAATATAACGTGGAACACACTCATTTGTACATTGTGAACATAAACCAACAAATGGAATGCAGAACTAAAAATAACCAAAATCACCAAACAGCTTTTTTTTAGAATACATAAATATTAGTAATAGATGTTGGCTGACTGAGGCTACCCTCACAACTGTACAGACATATTTTAGCTCACTACTACATCATGTATTTTATTGAACATACACAAACATATACAATATATTCATATAAGTAATGTATTCATTACATCAGCCAATGGTATGCAGCACGTAAACAAATTTCACCCATAATCAATATCTGACATTATGTTTGTAAATACAAAAAAAACAAAGAATGACAACCTTCACGAAATAATAACTCCCTCACTGTTTCAATTAAGGTTCGGCCAGGACCGGCCGAACAGCTCGCTATAGGGCTCAATCGGCAGCCAGGGCTGGCTAATTAGGCTGACAGCTCGCTATAGGGCTCAAACGGCAGAAGGGATCACCGCGGCCGTAGAATATTATTGGAGTTTAAAAGGGTCTTCACAACAGCTCTGTAGTTATCATCAGGGTCCCGCACCGCCTAAGACGTGCTGCGGGTTAGGCCTATAGGTAAACATAAAAACAATAATAGCACATGCAAGATGGGGGCTATTCACTTGGACCAGCACATGCAAGATGGAGCTATTCACTTGGACCAGCACATGCAAGATGGGGCTATTCACTTGGACCAAACAAGTCTATGTATGTCATGATTGTACGTAAAGCCACTAGTTATAATGGGTCAGCCATACAACCTCCCTGTCTCCCACTAAGGGGTCATTTTAAAGTGAGAAAGAGTTATTTATTTATTAGAATAATAATGAAATAATACCCCCAATGCCCCCAAATTCTAAAAGTGGAAATTCAAGGCCAAGGGTGGGCAAACATTTTGAGTCGTGGGCCACACTGGGTTTCCTTAATTTGACAGATGGACATGTTAGCATGTTCTCAAGTAAATTAAATGTAAACGTCATAAATATAAAAGTCTAGTGTTTTGATTCCGTCTGAGACAAAAGGCGGGCTGAGGGACGTATTTGGCCCGCGGACTGTAGTCGTCAATGTCTGTTCGAGGTACATTTACACATATCATGTTCAAATACCACACAAACACATCTTTGAGCCCCTCCCTCCACGACAAAGACTGCACCCCACGGACTAGACTACAGTCACTAAGACCTGCACTAAGATGGATTGTTTCCCCACAAGTCTGAACATTATAAAGCAAAGTGACACAACTCATTCAACGGAATCTAGGCTACACTTCTCTCTCCCTCCCCCCCCCCCCCCCCAATGTTTTCAATTTATTGAGTAACGTAAACGCATTCAAACAGTGATGAGCAATATCACAAATGGGTTTGTTAACACTTATTATACAATTTATATTAAAACAGGAAAAGACAACAACATTATAATTTACAAACATGGCAATAAAACAAAAAAAAATTGTGAATGGTGAATTTGTGGGGGCGAAGAAGGAGAGGGATGTGTTATTATTCAACTTTTATTAATATTATTATCATCATTTCTCTCCATATTAAGATTTTTATAAGAAAAATATACTGTTTATGCAATGAACAAGACACTAATCTGGGTCATTATGTTGGTATCTTTCTGGACATGATCATCGCTCGTCACTGGAGTTGGTCATAATTTATAATCGCTGACTGAAATACCAAGGAAACAAAGAATAAAAGAAAAAAAATGTAAACAAAGCCAAGTCAAGGGATTGTAACAATACGAACATGTTTACCAATTGACGATTCACCAAAGTGTCAATAACTAAAAAGCTGATAAAATGTTTACCAATAGACGATTCACCAAAGTATCAATAGCTAAAAAGCTGATCTCGATGCTGGCACAAAAAAAAAAAAGAAAGCGAAATGAGAGATGCAAAGAGTGTGTGAATGAAAAAATTAATAATCAAATGATAAGTGAAGTTTTATAATTCACATAATTCAGTGCTTCGAATTACATGTAATAAATAGATATGTCAGGGCAGTGGTGTGATAGCCACACAATCCCTCAGTATGTTGTGGCTACTGAACCAGATGAATTCTACACTTCATCTGCCCCGGATGAACTTTTTGGGGCTTAAGGAACTTTACTTACTTTACTTAATGGCTAAATATATATATTTATATGTATATATATATATATATATATATATATATATATATATATATATATATATATATACATATATATATATATCGGTAGTGTCGTAAATAGAGGTCTGTGATGCTCGTCAAGGGCGACAACTCTCGTATATTAGTGTTTTTTTGGGCATGGGTTATGGGAGGTTGCGTTGCTTTCGAAGAAAGGGGAGGCCATTTGAGAAGCCACCACGGCTGATGTGTAAGACTAAAAGGCTGACAACTCAGTATGTTTAAGGAGTGAGTGTACTAGAGTTATATCCCTTTCATCAGTTTAAATTGTTTCCCGATTGGTGCCATCAATAAAATCAATTTACGCTGGACAATAAAAACACGAAACGCAAAACAAAGAGTAGGACTGGCAGTGCTACACAACAAACAACGCTATATCCTTACAAATTTATATAACAAAAAAACAAACTAAAAATACATTTTTAAAAAAAATGAGGTCATTTAAGGATAGGCATATACTTTACAGCAAAAAAAAAACCCAGATAATTATTGTATAAACTTACATATGAAGGGGAGAGAATAAAATAGCATATTCTACTCAGCTGATCATTATACACACGTAAACGATATAAATTTTAAAATATTGTAAAAAAGAAAGCCCCGTTGCTAGGAGACCACGTAAACATTGATAAATGCTAGGTTACTGATTATTTAATGAACATTGCGAAATGCTTTTGTTCTAAGTTATCTAGAAAAATGGCATCAAACCAGCGTTTCTCCAGATGATTACATATAATTTCAGGCAGCTTAAAAACGTAATTTAACTTTTGAGTAAAAATTTAAAAAAATTAAATCTAAAACATTAAATTGTTTATTAAAAGAATAATAAAAGAATGATGAAACCACTAGGCGGAACTGGCAGAGTAGTTTGCAGTTTACAGCAAGCAGGTTTAGAGATTATTGAGTGAAACAGCAAAGAAAAGGAATGGCTTCGCTTGAGGTCATGGGTGACGTAGGTCATTTACATATTTTTAAAAATAAAAAATAAAAATAACCACACCATGGTTAAAGGGAAAAAAATAGTGAAACATAGAAAAAAATGAATATAAAAAAAAATTCATTTGGGAGCCATAATTCATGAACAGCGCCATTTTTATTACCATTAGTGTAGAAAAACGGAAAAAAAGTGTGCATTAGCCGTATAACATAGCCTGACAACCTATGTACACGAACTCTTCAGTGTTTATGTGTCCGAGTTATAGAATAGTTAACGAAATGTGATTGGGGGGGGGGGAGATCAATATTGAACAAAATGTATCGATGAATTGGTCAGTACTAATACAAGTTAGATGTTTTAAAGTAAGCTTAGTATTTGATAGACTAAAGACACCGTATTCTTATGGGGGGGGGGTGTACTCAGCAGCAGTGCTCGGGGAGGAAAAAAAAATGTCTGCAGAGCCGGGGATAAATATCTAAGGTTTCATCCCCGGCGGGGAATATATTAACTAAAGCAGAGCCGGGGATGGCAGTTCTCAGTGCCGGGGTTATCCCCGGCGGTAAATCGAGCCCTGCTCAGCATTATAATATATACTTGTAACTATGTACTCTATATTTAAATGGAGTGCAAACAAAAGAATCGCTACAGTGAACAAATACACATTGTTGCGAGACAAAAAGTACAATAATCTGAGAGAAAAATGTTTGTTGACCAATAACATAAATACGTGTACTACCAGCTTGGTACCAAGTGACGATTAGTGTTACCATGTATTATATATATATATATATGTATATATATATATACATAAACTACGGAAAGTGATTTCAGTAAGGGAATCAACTAGCCATAGCATACGTCACGAGAGGATTAAAAACTATAAATCATCATCATCATAATAATAAAAACAAGAAAACAAACATTTCTACGAGCGACTATTTTTTTTTTTTTAGTAAAATAGGTTACCAAGGAATTGGCCAGGGATGGGGTGGAGAGAGAGACCGGAGCCTAGGTGTCCGGGGAGGGGAAAAAAACAAATTTTCAATAGATGATTTACAACTAAGGTCATATCCATGGCGACCACTGTAAATGGTGACAGAAAGCGAAAACTCCCGTTGAATCCTATGTTAAATTATTTCCGCGACATCGCGTTTAAAAAAAAATTATAAGACCAAATTAAATTGACTATCGACATGTATCTGTTTTTAGAGGAATAACTCCATCTTCGTTTTCAATGTGTTTGTAATTGTTCAGACGGGCCAGTAAATTAGCATATCGGGGCATCATTCTCGTAATGTTTTCCATTGCACTGAGAGTACACTGACAGTACACTGACGGAAACACGAGATATATGCAATATGAGATTGACATTAACCAAAGGTGAGCTACAGAAACATGAAACTATTATAATTGCTGCATCCGTTTAACGAATAAACTGAATCAATACAATTACTTTGATATACATCTTTAGTAAGTTTTAGTTTATTTATATTATATATTTATATTATATATTTATATTATATATTTATATTATATATTTATATTATATATTTATATTATATATTTATATTATATATTTATATTATATATTTAAATTATATAGCACATTATCACGAAATGCTGGGTGGATATTTTTGTGGAAAAAAACCCCACTAAATATTTGGTCATTCAGAGCCAGTGCCGAACCTAGGGATTTGGGGGCCCAAAGTGGGGGGCTTGGCCTCTTTGGGGGGCCCTGCATTACGACATTGGACACCATGACATAAGATAATGTACTTAATATTTAATGTAAACAATTTTTTTGCACCCCCCCATCAAGGTGGGGCCCGGAGGGGACCTATGAATTTAAACCCCCTCCCCCTACCCTAGATACGCCTCTGTTCAGAACTGTGATATTAACACAGACCGTAAAGTTAAGACATCACAATGAACATACAAAATGAATTGGGAAACTAAATGAACAATCCTTTTTTTAAAGGAAGCCTGGTGAGTTGATATTTAAAAAAAAAACTGGTAGCTTAACAGTCGGTCACATAAAAACAACATTTTGTAAATATATGTAAGAATATATAATCCTTGTCCAGGACTAAATAAAACATTGACACACTGTGTCAAAAAGCTGAGATCCACAGTTGGACACAATACAGGGAGATAACGACCAAAAAAATTTTAATTTTAACTGCTGGATACACACTGACATCGAGATGACGTTACTAAATAAATCATACAACCGGAGTGAAAGAGTTAAAAAGAATATCTATTTATATGCGATTTTTTTTTGCTTTTTTTAGATATTAAAAATCTCTTTCACTAAACATTAAAATGAATTGCATTGCAACTGCACTGAACTATATGTATCGAAAGCTACACAAACAGTTCAAGACAATACATAAAACATTTCATATGTCAAGGCTCAGGGGCCCAAATTAATTCTAAAATCAAATTTTATTTTAAAATATACTCTTTATCATTGTGTTCCAATTTTTTCCTATATAAAACTCTCTGCACAGCCCCACCCCCCAAAGGCCTTGTCATATGTAATGTGTATCATAATGACTTCTAAAGTAAAAGATGGGGAAGTAACATACACATATTATAATCATTACAGAATTAATAATTTAATTTAATGTTCATGTCCATTTTATTTAAAATTTAAATAAAATGTATTTTGATAAACTAGCTTTAGTATCAAGCCACATTTTGTTTAAAGAATCACATTAAGCTGGTATTTGCTTTGATATGACGAATGGCCACCATCAGAGAAAGGGGAGTGACCCGAACACATCAAACGCCACCATTGGGTACAATACTCTGCTATAAAATGACTAAACAATAAGTGAGTGTATGGGGTCAGGGGGCCCCAAAGATGGCGATAGTCATTTACTAAATAAATGAAAATATTTTGCTTTTGTTTCACAGAGTTTTGAACGAAAACAACCAGATTTGTTTTCATTGAATTGATAAAGTACAATTTTAAAATCTGCCATGAATCAAATAATTTTAAGTAATGCACCAATACTTTTAACAATGAAATGTAGTACTCAATGATTCTTCCCCCCCCCCCAATTATATAATTAAAACACATTGTAATATCAAATATAAGTTGAATATGGTTTAGGTTACTAGCTAAACCTGGAAGTGATCTGTATGTTTCGCTAAATATTAGTTTTGTTCAAAATAAACTAAGAACTAGATAAGAAATTTCAATATTTACAAAGCTTATCTGGCAAATAAAGAGGTTCAAGTTTCTAGCATTTAAAAATATGGGATGAATTAAAAACAAACACCAAGCAGGCAAATAAAATAGCACCAAAAAGGGTCAGAGAGGAAAAAAAACTGGTAACTGGCAGAAAGATAAATTTTGATGTTCAGAATTTTTAGCAGTGAATAAACAGATAACATCAGGGCAGGCTTCTCATTGGAGTGCCTTCAAAATCTACCTGGTCATCTTTGTTGTTTTTATAGGACTGGTAACGGACTGTGTCCGTGAAGAAAGTTCTAAAACCCCGTTGACTGTTGCGAAATCTGAAACAGAAATGAACAAAACAAAATGTTGATTTATTTGTTCTTTTATGGGGAGTAATCATTTTATTTCATGGCCTTTATTCAAAGCCATCAGAAATGTATTGCACATTAATTTGTACTATATATATATATATATATATATATATATATATATATATATATATATATATATATATACACTTAATTACATGCGGATGCATTACAGGAGGAGTTGACCTAATCACACCTATTGTTGATGAACCTTAGGGACTGTCCATTATTTATGCCAACAGATTTTTGGCGATTTTTACCTCCCCCCCTTCTCCCTTGTCAACAACTTGTCAAACTTCCAATTTTCTGACCCCCCCCCTCCCCCCTATTTAGTTGACGTAATTAATGGACAGCCCCTTAAGCCTATGTAAACTTTTAGTCTATGTAAACCTTAAGTCTATGTATTGGTACAAAACTCTCATTTAGGGGCGTGGAATGGTTGCCCTAAAGGCGCTACAGCACGAGGATAGGCGAGGGGTTGTATTTTTTTACATGTATCATTGATGAGTTTATCTCTTCAAGGATTGGCATAAACTAAACTCATCATCTTCAAGTGAGTGGTAGTAAGTATGTCAATGTACGCATATAGTCAAGTGATAAATGATGTATCCAGGTTGTTAAGTGTAGGTGATTTACACATGCATGCAGTCAGGAGCGTAGGAAGGATACTTCGAGTTGTGCGGTCGCACAGGGGCTCCGAACTAAGAAGGGGCGCCGAAAGAACGCTGTTAAGTGTTTTTACACTTTTCAGATTGGGAGGAAGGCGCTTAAAAATGTAAATCTCACAGGGCGCCACAATAGCTAGCTACGGCTCTACACGCAGCGCTGTTCTTTACGTCAATGGGAGCCCTAGGAAGAACGTTCAAAATTTGTTATCTTAAGAGTTTTTGAAAAAAATAATAATTTAAATGGCCCCGTTTTATAGTGGGGGGGGGGTTTAAGCGATCATCGAGGCTGCTTATACATAAGACCGGCCCTGCATGCATATATAGAAATGATGGTATAGAAATATACTAACCGTTTAAACACCAAGACTCCCAGGATCACCATAAGAAGGATCCCCAAAGGAACTAGGATACCGATGGCCCATTTATCTCCGGTGGACAGGTCATCCTTGTCCGCCTCTGACCGATGAGGTAATGCAGTGCTGGCTGCTCTGGTTGTTCTAACAGTGTCAGGCGATGGGGCTCGAGTGGGTACAGTTGAAAGGGTGCTGTCGCTGGTGGAAATGGGGGGAGTCGTTGATTGGCTACTTGTAGAAGACGAGGAGCTTGTTGATTGGCTACTTGTAAAAGAGGAGGTGGTTGTTGATTGGCTCATTGTGGAAGAGGAGGATGTTGTTGATTGGCTTTCGTTAGAACTGGGTGTCGATGCGTTCGTGACAGTTGTGTTGGCTGCGATGGTTGTGTTGTGAGATGTCGTTGTCGTGTCGTTAACGACTGTGACGTTCGAGGTGGTTATTTCTGCGGTAGATGGCGTAGTGACTGACGGAGTTGTGGATGAATTTGTTGAATTCGAATCCAATGGTGATGTTGCAGTGGTTGAGTCGAGTGTGATATCATTGATATTTGTCGTAAGACCTGCTGTAGCTGGAGCTGTTGTGATTGATGTAGCTGATGTAGTACTTGTAGCAGATGTTGTTGTAGATGTCGTTGGCGCATCTGTAGTGTTCGCGGATGAGCTTGCGACGGTTGCAGTCGAGTTATTTACAGTATCAACCGGGGATGACGTCGGCGTAGGGGTCAGAGACGTTGGAGCTGTAGTTGGTGTTTCTTTAGTTGAGCTTATGATCACTGTTGAAGTTGAAGCTGCTGTGGGTGTGCTTAATGTTGTAGGTGTCTCTGTCGAGTTTGTCGAGGGGCTTAATGATGTATCTGTAAAATAAAACATTCACTACTTTCATCCGTTTATCCACATGAGAGGCGATGGAGCCTCTAGCCACAACTTAAGCGAAATTTAATCTATCGAGCCTAAAGGAACGAAAAAAAAGCAAAAAGCTATGCTGTGAAATTTATCAAAAATTCAAGTGTCAAACCCGCACGGGGATATGGGTGTCTCTCTCTCTTAGAACTGTCAGTGAAACTGCGGGTGAGACTGTCTCTTGAGCCGTGAGTTCAGACTCGTGTGTCTCTCAACATCTAGAGACTGCCATAGAGCCGATGGCCAACAAGCTACGGACTAGTCCCCCGTGGTCCGACCCGAATACTCGTAAAGCAAATGATCCACAGTTCCTCCACTTCCCTGCAATGACGGCAAAGGATGTCGACATGGGCTCACCTCCCAAAGTACGCGCCAATAGGACAATGCCCAGGGCGGAACTGTGAATTAGCGCTGCTCATCTCCTGAGCCTCTACCACGGGTCAGTTTGGAGCCGCTCCATCTGACTTCGGAATTTTGACGTACCCCATTGTCACAACTCGTGAACAGAATGTCAGTATAAGTCATATCAATAATGCGGTGATCACGTGACACTGTATGACAGTCATACCCACGCACACACACACACTCACACGCACGAATACATATATATATATATATATATTCACATATATACACACAATGCACCTACATACACACATGCACGTATACAAGGTTGTATAGTTTAGTACAAGGACTTTCAAGCCTTCTTTGTACCGGGGCCCGGTCTTTTACCCGGAGGCTATTGTCATCATCATTTATCCCGAGGGTGGGGGGGACGAAGGGAGAAGCAAAAAATGGGACAGTCACATGCTTACTAAGACGTCTGGTCACCATCACACAACTTAATTTTTTATTGAAATATGTGTTGGTGATTCACTTTAAAGTATGCTAGACTGTCAATGTATGCTAGACTGTCAATGTATGCTAGACTGTCAATGTATGCTAGACTGTCAAAGTATGCTAGACTGTCAATGTATGCTAGACTGTCAATGTATGCTAGACTGTCAAAGTATGCTAGACTGTCAATGTATGCTAGACTGTCAATGTATGCTAGACTGTCAAAGTATGCTAGACTGCCAATGTATGCTAGACTGTCAAAGTATGCTAGACTGTCAAAGTATGCTAGACTGTCAATGTATGCTAGACTGTCAAAGTATGCTAGACTGTCAATGTATGCTAGACTGTCAAAGTATGCTAGACTGTCAATGTATGCTAGACTGTCAATGTATGCTAGACTGTCAAAGTATGCTAGACTGTCAATGTATGCTAGACTGTCAAAGTATGCTAGACTGTCAATGTATGCTAGACTGTCAATGTATGGTAGACTGTCAAGGCCTCGGTGAATGCACGATACGATATTTTTTAAACATGCACTAGCAAAGTCCACAAAGTCCTCCAAGCTTTTTTTTTTAAAATTGAGTACCTAACATGTATTGGGGAGGTCAAGTCAGATGGACACTTCACAAGCCCACACAATATTTCGTGGCTACATTCACAGTGGATCTCTACACTTCATCTGACCGGATGGTCTTAATTAACAATTATATTTTCCATGTGATCTACAGTTAAATAAAGGTATCTTACCTTGTGTACTTTCACCTCGTGCATTGCAGTAAAGAAGCGCTGTCAAAAACAGCAATTTAAAAATTATCTGGTGCATGATTTGTAATTTCTGAAAAATATAATGAAAAAAGATATTCTGATATATATATATATATATATTAAAAATGACTGAAGTTCAAATGTTTTGCTTTAAAAAGTGTGGGTCGAGGACAAATTTCAGGTGGGTCGATGGCGAATTTCAGGTGGGTCGTGACAAAGATTTAATGTATAATAAAAAGACCGAGAAACTATCAATGCAAATAATTACACACACAAGCCACACAACCCGTCCTACGCTACTGGATATAAGTCAATGTACGCCACTGGATATAAGTCAATGTACGCATATAGCCAAGTGATAAATAATATTATCAAAGTCGTCAAGTGAAGTTGATATACACGTGCATGCAGTCAGTGGCGTATGAAAGGTACTGCGAGCTGTGAGGTCGCTCAGGGGCGCCCAAATAGGAAGGGGCGTCGAAAGAGCGCCGATAAATGTCTTTGCACGCACTACGTCATCATAGTTGCAAAGAATTTGCAAACATATGTAGGTTATACTCATTGTATTCGAGCACCGACCATATAACATGTCTACATAGCCCGTAAGCGATCTAGTCTTATATTATCTATGCATGCAGCATCAGTCTGTACTGTCTATAAGTGTGCCACCGTGTGGCTTTATGCCTCAGTCTGATATGTCTATTATACCACCGTATTAGTAGTCGTGGCTATCAGTGAGGCAAATTGGGCATACAGCATCAGTCTGTACTGTCTATAAGTGTGCCACCGTGTGGCTTTATGCCTCATGATATGTCTATTAGTGTGTCGACTTTGCTGCCAAAAAGCCCCAGTGTGTACTGTCGTTGAAAATTAAACATCCCAGTGAAGCAAATAATTAAAAAAAAAAAACTTCTAGAAAGAAAGAGTGGAATTTCCCACAGTTTCTATTTCAATTGAAATTATTTGATTTAACCATAGGATTTGACAAAAAAAAAAGAAAGAATTTAAATAATAAAGCCGGAATGTGTAATAGAAGTAAAGCTTTTCAATTCAACGAGTTGATGTGTGTGTGTTTACGCGTACAGGTGTTTGAGTGTGTTTCCATGGGCTTATAAATGTAGGGCCAGATGTACGAATAGGACGAATAAGCCGTGGTCTAGGGGCCCCGCGACATAAGGGGCCCCAAAATGTTAAGTAATATACAAAAAATTAAATTCAACAACAACTTAGCTATATTTTTTTATCTTTAAAAAAATGGGGCCTCAAATTTGTGTTGGCCTAGGGCCTCCTGAAATTGGAAATCCGCCCCTGAATAAATGCATGAAAAATGTTTAAAGTTAAAAGGGAGACGACGGCTAGTGCCGGCTTTAAACAAGTGTAATCAGTGGCGTCACTAGGGAAGTGCGGGGGGTGCGGACCGCACCGGGTGACATCCTCGCAAGGGGTGACACCAAAATGCAAAATATCTAGTTTTAGGCCTATATTCTTATTTTGTAATTTTGTATGTCTATGGGGTGTCATGAGAGGGGTGACACCATGAGTTACCGCACCGGGTGACACCAACCCTAGTGACGCCACTGAGTGTAATAGTCGGAACATTTTTGTTGCACGCTGGCTTCTTATCTTTAAAGCATCGATTGTGGTGAACATGAGGCGACGCTGTTAAACTTAGTCCTACATTTTATATCATAATCTTGTATATGTGTGTGTACGTGTATGTGCGTATGTCAATCATGGCAGAAATACAAGTATGGGATTCGGGCTCCAGATAGCTGGATGGCGGTGCTTAAAATCTCCGGGGTGTGCTCGTGACCCCAGAGCCGATGCTGGGCTCACGCGGGGGGCCGTCGGTGAAGTGTCATCATGCGTGGCAGTGAGCCGTAAGTTTAGGCTATACAGTGGACCTTTCCAGAGCCGGATTTAGACTTGATAAGACCCTAAGTTATTTGAGATATGGGGTCCTTTATACGTTAAGATATTATAAGTCAGTGCTAAATATTTAAGTATATACTACAATCGCTCACTTGGACAATCATTTGGGGGCCCCCAAGAAAGTGGGGGGACCCTAAGCTATAACTTGTGTAGCTTATATGTAAATCCTGCTCTGGACCGTTCGTATATTACATAATGCCCGAGGGTGGGTCTGGTCTTTGTTATAATCTTTTCTATACGTAATAGTTGATGTAGTGAAATATTTTCTTCGAAGGGGGTTTTGTAGGGTGGAGGGTGTAGCTTATGTTATAGAATTAGGGGTGGGGGGGGGGAGGATTCCTGAGTATTAGTTATATGACTAGATAATGACGATGTTGTGTGCATGTTTGTGTGTGTGTGCGTGTACGTGTGTGTTTACATTTTGTGATCATTTTTTTTTGTGTGTTTATGTTTGGTCCCATACTGTAACACTTCGTCAGTACCGCGTGGGTGTTGGGGGCGGTGTCCGTCCTGGTGGGCCCCGGCTAAGTCAAAGTTGTAGTAAGGACACGACGCGAACTTTTTCCACACCCATATATTGCTCCGATATAGGGTCAGCAGCAATCTTCTATCAAAAGATCCCCATACGATTATTTGTGTTATCTACCTAACCAGTCTGAATACTGTCGTACAGTTTGGCCTGTCTAATGTCTTAATGTCCCAGTACTGGACTGAGTAGTGCCCTAACCAGTGTGAATACTGTCTTACAGTTTGGCCTGTCTAATGTCTTAATGTCCCAGTACTGGACTGAGTAGTGCCCTAACCAGTGTGAATACTGT
>JAGDYQ010000007.1:2278626-2370408 GCA_021962125.1 Bulinus truncatus
GCCAGGCATTCTACAGCAGGGGCCAGGCATTCTACAGCAGGGGCCAGGCATTCTACAGCAGAGGCCAGGCATTCTACAGCAAAGGCCAGGCAATAGCAGGGGGCAGGTAATACATTTTACTAAGTAGAGCAAATAAGCAGAGGGGGCCAGACAAAACGCGAGGGTGAGTGGGCGACCCCTGGCCGCTCCCACCCTCTTCTGGGCCTGTCACACACAAGAATGTGTTCGTGGGCCTACCTCCCAAACAGATGTCTAGAATTCTCATAAGCATTATCAGAATTCGGAGATTAGGATGACCGCCCCCCCCCAGCTTCGTGCCTGTGCGGGCCCGTGTTAAAAAAATTATATGACTTCACTGTAAAAAAAAATACTATATGCCCCTAAGTACAATGTTAGTCCTGAGCGCCGCTCCATGCTTCAGTTTCCATCTGGCACACATATTTCCTACGCGTCTTATTCAAAGGCATATTATATACACTCCCGACATGGACTTACATGTTACAAAGAATGACTTATCAAACTGGTATGCACCCAAATTAAAAAAAAAACCCACTTCATTAATAGTTTCGAATAAATAAAATGTAAAAGTATTTAAATTCAATAACATGCATTCTAATGGTATTTATAATCAATAACATGGACAATGCATTCTAATGGTATCTACAATCAATAACATGGACCATGGATTCAAAAAGTATCTACAATCAATAACATGGACAATGCATTCGAATGGTATTTAGAATCAACTAGGGTTTAAAACAAGGTTTTCTGTTTACCTTCTGTTTTCTCCCTACCCCCTCTCTCCCTTTCTCTCTCCCTCCCTCCCTCTCCCTCCCTCTCTCCCATCTCTCTCCGCCCCTCTCCCATCTCCCTCTCTCCCCCTCCTTCTCTCCCCCCGTCCATCCTCCCTCCCTCCTCCTTCCCTCTCTCTCCCTCCCTGCCCCCTCTTTCTCTTTATCTGTTCCTCGCATTTCTCCCATCCTCTCCCTCTCTCCTTCCCTACCCTCTCTCTCCCTCCCAAACCCCTCTCTCCATCCTTTCTCCCTCCCTCCCCTTTCCCTCTCTCTCTCCCTCCACCTCTCTCCCCCTTTCTCCCTCATTCCCTCTCTCTCCCTCCCTGCCCCCTCTTTATTTCTCTCCCTCCCTCTCTGCCACCCTCTCTCTCCCTCCCTCCCCTCTCTCTCCCACTCCCCCCTGCTCCCTCTCCTTCTGCTCCCTCTCTCCCCCTCCTTTTCTTCCCCCTGTCCATCCCCCCTCCTTCCTCTCTCCCCCTCCCTCCTACCCTCCTTTCCTCTCTCTCCCCCCTGCCCGCTCTCTCTCTCTCTCTTTATCTCTCTCTCCCTCCCTCTCTCTCTCTCTCTCTCTCTCTCTATATATATATATATATATATATATATATACTTATTATTATGGCTTCACACTTCTTCTAAAATCCTTCTTCATTCCTTTACCTTCCTCAAACTGTACAAATCAGGGAGCATGAAAAAACATCAACAATTCTTTGCATCACAAAGGCACAATATAGCACCAGCGCGCAAGTTCTATTCGACTTTATTAGTAGGAAAATTTAAAATGTAAAATGTATCATCGGGAAATGACGTCACAGAGGAATTTTATTTATGGCGCCGTCGAGATTACTTTTAATATATAGTAAAATACTAAAATAAAAATAATTAATTACAATTAAACTACCCATCGAGATGAAACGAAACCTGTCCTATAACCTTTCCAATGTAATTATGTGTATGTGTAACAAATTTCACGTTATTTGGTTGTCTGGATCTTGAGTTATAAGGGAACAGACAGACAGACACACAGACACCAAATGCGTCTTATAAGTATAGAGATAACATGGACAATGCATTCGAATTATGTTTAATCTGCTTTTTAGAATACCATAGCCACGTCAGTGTTTTCTCACGATCTGTTAATATGATTGATATGTTATTTCAGTTTCACACACAATCATGTCATCTGATTTCGCTTCTTAATGACAGAATAACTGATAATAATGAGAAGTGTGATATTTAGTTATCAAGGTTTGTTTTTCTTTATTTTAAGGTTTGATCCATCCATCCATCCATCCATCTATCCATCGATCCATCCATCCATCCATCCATCCATCCATCGATCCATCCATCCATCCATCCATCGATCCATCCATCCATCCATCCATCGATCCATCCATCCATCCATCGATCCATCCATCGATCCATCCATCCATCGATCCATCCATCCATCCATCCATACATCCATCGATCCATCCATCCATCCATCCATCGATCCATCCACCCATCGATCCATCCATCCATCCATCCATCGATCCATCCATCCATCCATCCATCCATCTATCAATACACCCATCAACCTATTCATTAATCAATCCATCCATCCATCCATCCATCGATCCATCCATCCATCCATCCATCGATCCATCCATCCATCCATCCATCCATCCATCCATCTATCTATCAATACACCCATCAACCTATTCATTAATCCATCCATCCATCCATCCATCGATCCATCCATCCATCCATCCATCGATCCATCGATCCATCGATCCATCCATCCATCCATCGATCCATCCTTCCATCGATCCATCCATCCATCCATCCATCCATCGATCCATCCATCCATCCATCCATCTATCAATACACCCATCAACCTATTCATTAATCCATCCATCCATCCATCCATCGATCCATCCATCGATCCATCGATCCATCCATCCATCCATCCATCCATCGATCCATCCATCCATCCATCCATCCATCGATCCATCCATCGATCCATCCATCCATCGATCCATCTATCCATCGATCCATCCATCCATCCATCCATCTATCAATACACCCATCAACCTATTCATTAATCAATCCATCCATCCATCCATCCGTCCATCAATCCATCCATCCATCCATCCATCTATCAATACACCCATCAACTTATTCATTAATCAATCCATCCATCCATCCATCCATCTATCAATACACCCATCAACCTATTCATTAATCAATCCATCCATCCATCCATCCATCCATCTATCAATACACCCATCAACTTATTCATTAATCCATCCATCCATCCATCCATCCATCCATCCATCCATCCATCAACCTATTCATTAATCAATCCATCCATGCTGAGCCCTGAGGATCGAAAGGTAGCTGGACTTTGTCAACACCACACACGATAAAATTCTGACTCGCTCATCAATATGCGATCGGTTCGATTCTTGCCAGTCACGCACACTTGCAGTACTCATGGGTAATGTCCTCCACAATGTCTATACCACCACTACGCCCATGACAAACGTCAACAAAATAGTATGCACCTGTTTTGTAATTCTAAAGGCATTTACTGAACATCACCAGATGTTTATCTGTGAGCTATTTATAAATTAGGTGACATTATAGCAGTGAATCACGCTGTCTCCTGCCATTGGTTTGTTGTCTCATAAACAAACTGTAAAAGGCAGTGGCGTTACGTAATGGAGTTGTCATTAAAATCAAAACAACATTTATAAAAACATTTTTACTAGTTATTTCTTTGAAATCTTGTGCTAAAATCCTAATCATAAACCCTCTGATATACACTATGGGCTGTGAATACTTATTATAGTAGCCGCAAATTAAAGTGCCTAATTCTCAACTGACTGACAGGCTGTCCGTCTGCAGATGTAGACTCACTGTCTCTCATATTTTATCGTCTGAATGCGAGATGATCGTCCGGGAATTTCCAATGACAATATTTTTGATTATCTTGATGTCACCTACCCCCCTCTTCCATCCCACAAGTGGGCTGTGAATAAGTTGAAATCAAAGGTTGATACACACAATAAACACAGACACATGAACATATAAATGATCCAGCGGTTGTGACAATTCAGTGTAAAATAACATTAAAAAGATGAACATCAGCAAACTATCGCTTGTGTTTTTACAGCGGTTGCTTTGAATTAACAAATAAACAAATGAGTAAAAGATAGCAGTAATGCAAGTGAGCAGAAAGTACAAGTGAACATCAGATGTCATTGAAATGAACAGAAGTGCAACTATACAGAACAGTGTCGGCCTTTAGCATTGGTGTTAAATGCGCGAGGCTTAGTCCGAGCGTGTCGAATTACAGTAAGTGTGACGTGTCACTGGGGCCCCCTTTCAGCACTAGCCTTCTATTAAATGACATTGACATTATATTTATATTAATTAATGTCACAACTCCACACTTCTGCTCTTGGTCCAGCCTGCCAGACAAATTTATGAATCCAATGTGGCCCTCCGACTAAAAAAAAAAGGTTTGCGCCAGAACGTGTGGACTATACAACGTACCAAATCGCTCCTATTGCCGGACATTTTTGAGACGGTTGTTTTAGCATCCATCATGTATAGCTCACTTCTGAACAGAAGTATTATTACTGAACAAAAGAGCTACATATGAACTGGAGAACAATTACTAAACAATTATACCACAGATTTAGAACGATTTACACATGAACATAAAGATCAATACACTAACAAGAAATCAATGACTAAACATAACTAAAAAAAAACGAGTACAGTGCTACAAAGGTATAGTGGACTGTAAAATGACCAGGTGCGTGTCGTGACTGGACGTATGGACATTGAGGGTGGATAGAAGTTCGACTGTCGACCTGAGCGTCCCAGATTTGATCCATCAAGGGGCTTAGGATCTTTGTTTCAGCTCCATGTGAAAGTTCCGTGAAGTGTACCGAGTAAAGGGTACCTGACCATAGTTGGGGGGGGGGGTGTAGCGTGAAGTCACCTACGTATGTATCCCGTGGGGGCCTGCATGGTTATTGAACTCTTGGTCATGGTTGATTGGGGAGGGGGGGCTGGGGGTGAGGGGGAAGAAGGTCACTATAATAACTGTACCATTAGTGATTAATAGGATCTAAGATAAACACATCGAATAGGAGAATGGCAGTTGAACAATACATGTACTGCCCTAGCAGCACGCGGGGCTATAGGTGTGTGTGTGTGGGGGGGGTCTCTCGTGGCGCCCTCCTATATTTGCCCATGAACAAACTTTTAGTTAAAGTCACAGATAATGTGACATATCGCAAGGCTCCATTTAGGCTCGAAGCCGAACGAGACGGTGTATATCTTAAAGTTTTCATTCATTTCCCATATCCGAATGAGACGGTGTATATCTTAAAGTTTTCATTCATTTCCCATATCCGAACGAGACGGTGTATATCTTAAAGTTTTCATTCATTTCCCATATCCGAACGAGACGCGCATCTATTAAGCCTTTAAAAATGAACTAACCTTCGTTGATGGTACATAGTTTAAATTTAAACCTATACATTTTACACTTATAGCTCAACAAAAAAAAAAAATTAATAATTAGACGAAGATTTTGTCAAAGTAAATATAGCGTATGAGAGGCGTCGTTATTGGGGGAGCAGGGGGCGGGCGCGGGGCCCAAAGCATGGTGGCCTCCGGTTGTTTAGTGGTCCCACGTCAAGGGAAGGGGGGGTTAATTGTTTAACTCTAACCCTAAGTCCCTGAGAGGATCAGATGATTATCTCTATAATGAAATTCTATAAACCACCAATGGGATGGTTGTTGCAGTGAACTACTTTCATCCTCACCGTAGCCGATAGTGCGATGACCACGGAGGCACAGTGCAGGTTGTTACTACAGCATGGGTGGCGAACCTAATGGCGCGCGTGCCACAGTCGACACGCAGAGCCTCATCCGTCGGCACGCGACTATATTATCACTTCCTTTAATGTTGATTTGGAGTGTGGGCGACTTTGCTATAAACAACTGGTTTCTTTGGTTGAATTTTGGGCACTTGGCGCCCTAAAAGGTTCGCCCCACCACTGTGCTAGAGTATGAAGATCCGTCTCGCTACCAAAGCGCCACCCATCCACATCTACGACCTTTTCAAACGGTCGGCGAGATGGCTCTTGAGCTGGTGATGAAGCCCCAAATGTGTTATAGTGCATTAAATGCACGAAAAAAGTGAGCCACTAAATCACACACTTTATATGTAATCACGCACTTTATATGCAATCAAAGATTGTATTAAATGAAACATACATTTTACTTGTAAACACGCATTTTAAATGTAATTACACACCTTATATGTAATCACATTTATAAATATCCACACATTTTATATGTAATCACATATTTTATATGTAATCACAAACTTAATATTTTATTTGTATGAAGTATAAAAATGGTAAAAAAATTGATATAAATTTAAAAAAAAAATGTTTATTTTCTCTGTAGGCCTAAAACGTGTATTTACATTCCGGTAAATTTTACCGACCCCGTGTGACGTCTGACGTCATTAGGAAAATAAATATGAATATTAAAAGCAAACATAGTTTTCTATTTATAGCATAATGCTAAGTCTGTATTTCTCCACATTTTAAACTACTTCGAGTGTCAAACTAAAAGTCTATTTGTATTAATAACACTAAAAGTAGAACACGGCTTATGTTTCAATAAAATAAATCATTGGATTGTTTCATAGAAGTCCCCCAACACTTTTTAATAGCTTTCTAGTCAATGTCAAAAAATTACCCTGGCTGTATGGATCATATTTATTGATACTATAAACGATTTCTTTTTTGAAAGGAAGAAAAAAAAAAGACAGACGGATAAACAAACTCCGTGACACATCTGTCCACCCATATGCCATGCCTGTCTGTCAGTTACCTGTTTGTCTGTCTAGCAGCATGTCTGTCAAGCACATTTCTACGTATGTCTGTCAGTCTTAGCACCTATTTATTGCTTGTAAAACTCCTATACCTTTATACTGTATAAATTATACATGTCTTTAAAGTATTTGCTAAACGCATCTACAAACACAAAGCTAGCCCTTTAAATATTATTAGACGTAGTGTAAAATTGTGCAATTTAATAAATAACATTCAGAGGTATAGGCCTATATTTCTTTAAATCAACAACTGCAAAAAAAAAAAGTGAAGTTTCTTTTAAAAGCCCTAGCAGGATATGGGGGACAGATAAAGTGTAGAACTCTTCTGTTTCTATAACCACGGCATCTGAAGGGGTCGTGTGGTTAGCACAACGACCAGCCACCGTTACTTCCCTAACTTAAGGCATGCACCCATTTAAAGCTGGGTAGACATTAGGGACATTCATAATTATCCAACTTTCACCATGACCTGGAAAAATTTCATTGGTTCTCACCGAGGTTCAAACCCGTGATTCTCAGGTCGCCAGTGAAGCGCTCTATAATTGATTTTTTTTTTGTGTCCCATATTTTGTGGGTTCATTAACTCCTCTTGTTCTTCTTCTTATTTGTACATTTTTATTGTAAAGGATGTGTTACCTGGTTTGTGTCCGTCGAAATTTCCGCCATGATGCCTGCTACAATCAGCATGCAGCCCAAGGCAGATGCTCGTCCAATAGAGAACATCATCAGTCAGTTGAATCTTCACCTGTTGCCTGTGAAGGAGATGAACAGAACAATACATACATTGTGAAGGAGATGAACAGAACAATACATACATTGTGAAGGAGATGAACAGAACAATACATACATTGTGAAGGAGATGAACAGAACAATACATACATTGTGAAGGAGATGAACAGAACAATACATACATTGTGAAGGAGGAGATGAAGAGAACAATACAATACATTGTGAAGGAGATGAACGGAACAATACGCGATATGAAGGAGATGAACAGGGAACAATACATACATGAAGGAGATGAACAGAACAAACATACATTGTGAAGGAGATGAACAGAACAATACATACATTGTGAAGGAGATGAAGAGAACAATACAATACATTGTGAAGGAGATGAACGGAACAATACATACATTGTGAAGGAGATGAACAGAACAATACATACATTGTGAAGGAGATGAAGAGAACAATACATACATTGTGAAGGAGATGAACAGAACAATACATACATTGTGAAGGAGATGAAGAGAACAATACATACATTGTGAAGGAGATGAACAGAACAATACATACATTACAAGTGATTGAAATATATTAACGCCAAGAGATCGACTTGACACCGGGCGCTAAGTAAGCGCCTGACGTAGAGATAATGACTTTTTTTTAAATGGGATCTGGGGGTGGGGGAGGGGGGGCCGATATTATGGATTAGTGAGTCATACATGAGAAAGTTGTAATTATAGACGTGTCCAAACGGAATAAAGGAACCACAGCTTCAAATCTCAGTGGTGACAGTTTAAGAGTCGTCATATAGGTGACAAAGGCTTGGACAAGTGCAGTACCTTTAAGAGGAGGAGCGTAGTAAGTGACCATTGATATTTTAAAGGCCTCAGGACCTCCCTCCCCCCTTTCAAGAGTACCTTTGCATTGCAGTTCTGCTCAGGGTATTGTGACGTGGTAACCAAATCACCTTTCGCTTTTTCACTGCTCGATTTTGAAATCACATAATAACAACGTATTCTGTCACCATAAAAAAGTACTAGTCCAAAGTAGTACTAGCAAACATACAACCATTCGAAAGAAAAAAACAACATAAGTTATTGTAAATTGGTTTTACCCTTACTTTGAGTGGGTCAGTAGAAACCTTAACAATATTATTTAAGTAAAAAAAAAGTAAAGTTCCCTTAGCCCTACTGGGCCATCGGGGCAGATGAAGTGTAGTATTCACCTGTTTCTGTAACCTCGCATATGAAGGGATTGTGTGGTTAACACAAGCCCAGTCGCCTTTACTTCCCCAACTTAAGTCAGGTACCCATTTAAAGCTGGGTGGACTTGTGGGACGACTTTGCACCAAATAACACCTGGAAAAATTCCAAGGTTCTCACCGAGAATCGAAACCATGACTCTCAGGTCGACAGCCGAGTATCTACAATCACTCGGCCATCCGTCCCACAATTATTAAAGTGACAGAGACAAACACATTGAAGTAGAACATCTAGATAATCGTACAGATTTGTTGGTTTTCGTTTTTACTGAGGAGATTAAAGGTATCGATGGCAAGAATTAAGTCTAACTTCATCTTGATCCTCATCAAGTCTTTTCCCGACATTTGACAATTACTGGAGGTGTTTTAAAGTTCCCTTTTATTCATTTTTTGTTTTCTTCTTTAATCTTATCTCATATAAAAACATCAAACATGACTTATGACCTATATTCAGGGCCACCGCCAGAAATTACGGGGGGCCCCTGACAAACTAAAGCAACAAAGGGCCCATCTGAAATTCCTTTCTCACTAAATTTCAAAAGCGGCGGGCCCAGACCTAGGGGCCCTGACAAGTGTTCAGATCGCCTGCCCCATTGCGTGCGACCTGGCCTGTGTTAGCCTGCAAGCCCAATACCGCAATTAAGCAGTGAACATAAACAAAACGTAATTAAAGAGAAGCAGCTTTATAGATCTGATTTATTGGAATAATCTTTTTTCAATAACTTTGTTTTGTTGTGATTTAACTTGTTATTAATTAATATTTAGATAAGAATCATTTTAAGACATCCCAGCCTCATTCACTGTGTGTGTGTGTTTAGACTAGAATGTCTTGAAACGATTTATTTATTCTTAATTTTATAGAGACTAAAAAAAAAAAACATCAATTCGGCATCAGAGGCAAATTTGACGGGGGGGGGGGGGGGGAAGGGAAGGGAAGGGGGTGCAAAACATTTACTTTACACTTGTATACAAGTTATATTATTGTTTTTATTTTTTCTCCTGAGGCTGGGGCATCAGCTGGACCTAACCCCCCTCCCCCCCCTTCCCCCTCGGCGTGTTGACTTTGGGTTATAAGTTTGTTCTGATTTTAAATCAAATTAAATAGAGAAGAAATATTTTGAAACTTTTGTGTGATTGAAAGCAAACAAACATACAAAAAAAAAAAAACGAGATTCGGAATATTGTAATGAGTTCTCTAGAGCCAGCAGTGGTTTCCCCACCAACCGTATTTCTAGACACGGACCGGTCAACGTTTGATAACTTCACATCGGACACCGCTTGTGGGGTGGGGGGAGGGGTTTGATTATAATCATATATAATATAATTATTTTTATTTTAGAAGATTGTTTTGATTTACAATGCCACTGCCGCTCACACCCGCTCAGCTCACAGTTAACCTCTTTCGTCCATGGAAAGTCGCAACAATCACGAGAAAAATACACCACAGTAAATAAAAAGGAAATTACGTTAGTGTTACTTGGGGGGGGGGCCCAGTACTAATTGATCCACTGGCCGGTACAGAGGGGGTGGGGGGTTGGGGACCACTGCCGTAGAGCATCTGATCAATATGAAGTAATTACATTTAATTCCAATGCCTATGATGTTCAACTCCATGTAACTATGCAGCGCCCAGCCTAGGGATTGGGGGAGGAGGGGGGTTTGCCTGCATTTTGACATTCGACACATTAGAGAGAATGTACTTAATATTTAATATAACAAAAAATGTGCCCCCTCCTCAAGCTGGGGCCCGGGGGACTTTAGAATTTGGACCCTCCCTTCCCCACCCTAGTTACGCCTCTGTAACTATGACCTGTATAAACTACCCATGATTGTAAATTATAAACTCTGTGAATGAAAACACTATTTGGGCGTATCTAACTACAAGGGGGCCCTGCCGCAAAAAATTTTTCCCCTCTCGATGCCCCGCCCACCCCCCTCCAGAAACCCCCATCTCGTCAGCCGCGAGCGATAGGGACTCGTGATAAAGACGTAAGTAAACACATACTGCACGTATGCCCGCTATTCACATCCGGTGGTACGCTGACCTCAAGGAGTGCGGGCAGGGCCGGCCTTAGGCCGAATTGACCAATTGCTCCAAACAAAGGCCCCGTGCCTAGCAGGGCCCCCCGCAATTTACATTTAGCATCAATAGTACTAGTTGTCATATTGTTATTGTAAACAAAATTAGAACAGGGGCCCAGCGAGCATCCGTTAAATTGGGCCCCGCAATTCGAAAGGCCGGCCCCGGGTGCGGTAAATGTTATGAAGGGGTACGCGGCCACATACAATTTTGGTTTGAAACAAAGCGAGAGTCCGAAGAAGGTCGCCGAGACTCATCACCAAACCACACGCTCAAGTGTCGCATCTGAAAGTTGAGCAGATTCCATTATTTCCATTACGAAAATAAGTACATTCATTTATTCGCGAACTTACCTGTGAGGGTCCCCCGCGGGCATATTTTAGGATCCTATGAGGTACAGTCCCGAAAAAAAAAATGCTGAGAACCGTTGATGTATAGCGTTGAAGAATGTTTTACAAATAAACATGCAGTCAAGAATGTCGCAATGAAGCACAACAAAACTGACCCCCTGACCCCTGTTAACTATTGGCAGAATGAATAGGTGGACGAAATCTGTAGGATGATGTGTCAGTGGACCTAGAAATATACTGAATGCCTTCACAAGGGGGGTAGCCTACATCCCAAAAAAAAAAACAATTCGCTGGGGTGGGGGGGGGTCCTCTGTCCTTGGAGGGCGGGTGGGCGTCGGAAGTGTGATCTGAAGGGCCCTAGTTGACGGAGGGGCTGAAATCAGCTGGTGGCAGTCAGTCTCTGGTCACATTCAACGATTTTTAGAACCGTCCTTATCTTTCACATGAACAGCTGATGTTGTAAACATATTTTGATGACGTCATCAGATTAAAATTTAAAAAACATAATAAAAAAATCTGACAACTTGCACAAATGCTTTCTGGTACAGTAAACGAAGCGCTAGTGTTTTAAAAGTAAAAGATAACAGGTTTATTTAGAACGTCCTTGTATAGTAAAGTATACCAGAGAAATCACGAAACTTATGTGTCAATCATATAAAGCGCTCAGACTCTCAGGCTAGGTAAATAAATAAATAAATTTTAATAATTTTTAATGAAGAAGACCGCTGTGTTTGCTTTTTAAACACCGTGTTTAAACACTAATTTCGCTGTAACGATAGTCGGAATGCCATGATACAAAAATGTTAGTATTTAACAAAGGAGATATTAAAAGCCGTTGAAATCAAAGCTTTTGTAAAAAAATAAAATAAAATTCATTGGGATGATTATAAAACATTCATCGTAGTTCTGACAACAACAAAAATTGTAAAGATAAAAATAAATAAATGAAAAAAAAAAATCAAGTTTCGAGGAAAAAAAATCTTTCTATTCTTTTTTATCTGGCCAAGGCTAGTGGTAATTAGATCTTTCTCTCTTGTCTGTTTAGCAAGCTCTCTCTCACACACGCACAGGTTTACACACATACACACTCTTATCTACAGAAATGTCAATGGGTGAAACTGCCCTTCTTAAGGAAGGAGAGCACATACATAATATACAGCCTCGACACGTGTAAACAAACGAAAAAATAAACCCTCATTCATGCTGAGTCGCTCAAATATCTGGACCAGTTTACACTTCCTATCCAATTCGCGAAGTAAATTCTAAAGAAAACATCTATAAATGAAACTATTTCCACCAGGCATTACCTTCAATTATAATCATTAATACCAGACATTACCTTCAATTATAAACATTAATACCAGACATTACCTTCAATTTATAAACATTACCACCAGACATTACCTTCAATTATAAACATTACTACAAGAACATTACATTCAATCATAAACATTAATACTAATAATACCAGACATTACCTTCAATTATAAACATTAATACCAGACATTACCTTCAATTATAAACATTACTACCAGACATTACCTTCAATTATAATCATTAATACCAGACATTACCTTCAATTATAAACATTAATACCAGACATTACCTTCAATTTATAAACATTACCACCAGACATTACCTTCAATTATAAACATTACTACAAGAACATTACATTCAATCATAAACATTAATACTAATAATACCAGACATTACCTTCAATTATAAACATTAATACCAGACATTACCTTCAATTATAAACATTACTACCAGACATTACCTTCAATCATAAATATTACTACCAGACATTACCTTCAATTATAAACATTGCTATCATACATTACCTTCAATTATAAACATTACTACCAGACATTACCTTCAATTATAAACATTGCTATCATACATTACCTTCAATTATAAACATTACTACCAGACATTACCTTCAATTATAAACATTACTACCAGACATTACCTTCAATGCTTCACTCCTTTATTCAAACAACGGTCACTGTTATAATAGTAAACAATGACCCAATTACTTTCTGGTTTTTTTTTCCCCTGTGTCTCACAGAATTTATTTATGTCCTTTCCTTATTTATCCAACAAGAAATAAAGACTTCTTAGAGTCAACAGTTTAACACAAATGTTACACAACCGAATTCAATAGTTTTCCTTTAAAAAAGAATAGATTCAACCAACACTCATATTTTGTAACAACGACTGATAGTGGCGCAGTTAGAGGTAACTCTTCATGATGAGATCTTAAGACGAGTTGTCCCCCTTCACTTTTTTTTTCCTTTTCCTCCATTTACTATTTACAGTTTCATACATACGCGGCAATATCGTATGATTTTTCTTTTTTAAGTTGATTTACCCCCCCCCCTCGTCCCCTCCCATCATTCTTTTTTACATCTTTATGTGCTTGTGTCAATCTTAATATTCAAGCCTGAAATTGTTACCTCCCCTACAACCTTTTTACTTTGAAAAAAAAATCTGTTAGGTCAAACTGATCGTTATTTCTCTCGCCCCCCCCCCCCCCCCACTCTCTTTTTTCATATGTGACTCGGATGCATCTCCGCACCACCGCCAAACCTCTATACTCTCTTCCCCCAACTTTCCATCCACCGTGACGCGCGTGAACACACCACCAGATGTTGCTGTAAAGTAAATTTCACATGGTCGCATGGGCGGAGATTGCAGGGAGTGAAAAGATAAAAAAAAAATGGATCACGTGAAGTTTATAATTAGATGACAAAAAATAATTCTCTGTATTATTACTTTCTTAAAAAAAAAAAAAGCTAAATGTTTAACAACGCTAAACTACAGCTACACGCAGTGCCGGCTCAACGTATCTTGGGTCTTTGTCCCTGGGCTCGCAATGTACCAAAAAGTAACCGGCACGTTTTTTTTTTCCTTTCTCTCATACAATTTTTTTTTAAATGATACTCAAAAAAGGACATCAGCGTTCAGGTTGGGTTAGGAGCCAGTTACCATAAGGCCGGGCACTGTCCGTCAGTTACCATAAGGCCGAGCACTGTCCACCAGTTACCATAAGGCCGGGCACTGTCCATCAGTTACCACAAGGCCGGGCACTGTTCACCAGTTACCATAAGGTCGGGCACTGTCCACCAGTTACCATAAGGCCGGGCACTGTCCACCAGTTACCATAAGGCCGGGCACTGTCCACCAGTTACCATAAGGTCGGGCACTGTCCGTCAGTTATCATAAGGCCGGGCACTGTCCGTCAGTTACCATAAGGTCGGGCACTGTCCGTCAGTTACCATAAGGCCGGGCACTGTCCGTCAGTTACCATAAGGCCGGGTACTGTCCACCAGTTACCATAAGGCCGGGCACTGTCCACCAGTTACCATAAGGCCGGGCACTGTCCGTCAGTTATCATAAGGCCGGGCACTGTCCGTCAGTTACCATAAGGTCGGGCACTGTCCACCAGTTACCATAATGCCGGGCACTGTCCGTCAGTTACCATAAGGCCGGGCACTGTCCGTCAGTTACCATAAGGCCGGGCACTGTCCACCAGTTACCATAAGGCCGGGCACTGTCCACCAGTTACCATAAGGCCGGGCACTGTCCACCAGTTACCATAAGGCCGGGCACTGTCCACCAGTTACCATAAGGCCGGGCACTGTCCACCAGTTACCATAAGGCCGGGCACTGTCCACCAGTTACCATAAGGCCGGGCACTGTCCACCAGTTACCATAAGGCCGGGCACTGTCCACCAGTTACCATAAGGCCGGGCACTGTCCGTCAGTTACCATAAGGTCGGGCACTGTCCGTCTGTTACCATAAGGTCGGGCACTGTCCACCAGTTACCATAAGGCCGGGCACTGTCCACCAGTTACCATAAGGCCGGGCACTGTCCGTCAGTTACCATAAGGTCGGGCACTGTCCGTCTGTTACCATAAGGTCGGGCACTGTCCGTCAGTTACCATAAGGCCGGGCACTGTCCGTCAGTTACCATAAGGCCGAGCACTGTCCACCAGTTACCATAAGGCCGGGCACTGTCCATCAGTTACCACAAGGCCGGGCACTGTTCACCAGTTACCATAAGGTCGGGCACTGTCCACCAGTTACCATAAGGCCGGGCACTGTCCACCAGTTACCATAAGGCCGGGCACTGTCCACCAGTTACCATAAGGTCGGGCACTGTCCGTCAGTTATCATAAGGCCGGGCACTGTCCGTCAGTTACCATAAGGTCGGGCACTGTCCGTCAGTTACCATAAGGCCGGGCACTGTCCGTCAGTTACCATAAGGCCGGGTACTGTCCACCAGTTACCATAAGGCCGGGCACTGTCCACCAGTTACCATAAGGCCGGGCACTGTCCGTCAGTTATCATAAGGCCGAGCACTGTCCGTCAGTTACCATAAGGTCGGGCACTGTCCACCAGTTACCATAATGCCGGGCACTGTCCGTCAGTTACCATAAGGCCGGGCACTGTCCGTCAGTTACCATAAGGCCGGGCACTGTCCACCAGTTACCATAAGGCCGGGCACTGTCCACCAGTTACCATAAGGCCGGGCACTGTCCACCAGTTACCATAAGGCCGGGCACTGTCCACCAGTTACCATAAGGCCGGGCACTGTCCACCAGTTACCATAAGGCCGGGCACTGTCCACCAGTTACCATAAGGCCGGGCACTGTCCACCAGTTACCATAAGGCCGGGCACTGTCCACCAGTTACCATAAGGCCGGGCACTGTCCGTCAGTTACCATAAGGTCGGGCACTGTCCGTCTGTTACCATAAGGGCGGGCACTGTCCACCAGTTACCATAAGGCCGGGCACTGTCCACCAGTTACCATAAGGCCGGGCACTGTCCGTCAGTTACCATAAGGTCGGGCACTGTCCGTCTGTTACCATAAGGTCGGGCACTGTCCGTCAGTTACCATAAGGTCGGGCACTGTCCACCAGTTACCATAACGCCGGGCACTGTCCGTCAGTTACCATAAGGTCGGGCACTGTCCACCAGTTACCATAAGGCCGGGCACTGTCCACCAGTTACCATAAGGTCGGGCACTGTCCACCAGTTACCATAAGGCCGGGCACTGTCCACCAGTTACCATAAGGCCGGGCACTGTCCACCAGTTACCATAAGGCCGGGCACTGTCCACCAGTTACCATAAGGCCGGGCGCTGTCCACCAGTTTTCATAAGGCCGGCGCTGTGTTAAGGGTGCAAGCTAGGCCCGTGCAAGGGGAGGGCGTGATTAAGCCCGAACACATGTCAGTGGTCCTTTTGTGATGGTCCGAGGGCCCAATTGGGTGAAAATTATCGGGGGGGGGGGTGGCTAAGATATGATGAGACGATGCTTGGAGGGGGGGGTGCTACGACATAATGAATGGATGAACATTCTGTTTCACACTGAAACAAATGGGAGACAATAATAATAATAATAATTTTCTTTTTACGGAGGGGCGGTCGCTCCCCTTGTGCAACACTCCCCCCCCCTTTCCATGTTAGGACCTGGACCAGCCATGGAGCAAAACTACAGTCCGCGGGTCAAATCCAGCCCCCGACGGTCGGTCTAATCCGACCGGCCACTCTTTTTTTTAAGCACCAGCCTTTTATGTTACGAGGTCTACCTTTAATATATGACAGTTCATGTCAATACCGGCCCGCCGGTCAAATGTATGGCCCCAATGTGGCCCGCTACTAAACAAAAAGTTTGGCCCACCCTAGACCAAGAATGTCCGTTCCGTCCTAATCTGGGATGCAGTATGTCAATTACTTTCTTGATGCATCGCAATTTTGAACGCGCATATCCTGGGTTTTATGTCTTGTTCAATTTATTGTCGGGTCTGGCGCAACCTGGCATCTGCATGATCAGATAATGTGAATGATGTGCTACATGGATTTAAGTTAGATTTATGCGAGCAGGGTCGTTAGATTTATACGAGCAGGGCCGTTAGATTTATACGAGCAGGGCCGTAGCTAGCTATGTTAGTTCGGCGCCCCTTCGTCTCACTGTGCGCCCGCATCCCCCCCCCCAAAAAAAAAAAAAAAAACCTTTCCTACACCACTGCGTACAAGGAAAACCTTACCATGCTTTTATTATTAGAGGGCTAAGTATTTGATTCTGTTCTGTTTTCTGTAATTTTATTTATTACACTGTGCTCACGCTCCTGGTTACTTTACGTTCAGTTAAGCGAACACAAACACACACACACACACACACAAAGATATGCAGTACAGTACATAGCGTGAAACACACATCACATGCATGCACATGAGCATATTAGAGAGAGAGAGAGGGAGAGAGAGGACGAGGAGAGAGAGAGAGAGAGAAATTAACGACTCATCCTACACATTCATAGTGAATGTAATCACCAGCACCTCTCTGATTTATTCTTTGCATGTTTTGTACACAGGCCTATCATGATATGTGGCCAAACAATACATCATACAGGTCACAGGCGCTGTCAGTTTTGTTGCGCAAAATTAGGCCCACGTTTAGTTACAGGCCTAAGGCCCAAAGTGACCTTCAATGGCCCTCTGTACTTCAAAAAATTAAAAAAAAAATTACACAGTTAATTTTTATAACTAACCAAAAAAAATGTTGGTAATTATTTAATAGCATACAAAAGTGAGTGGCCAGCTAATCAATATTTTGGGAGCCACATTTCAAGGGACATTAGTGTGTAAATTGTTTTTTTAATTTGATAAGACTAACACAAATGAATATCTAGGGTTATATATATATATATATATATATATATATATATATATATATATATGTATATATATATATATATATATATATATATATATTATAGCGTCATATAGCAGTATCTGGTATAAAGTGTCATCCAGGTCACGAGGCGAGCAGTGGTCTCCCCTGATAGACCGACATAATTTACAGCAGCTTTTGGTTTCAAAGACGTATTAAATAATGAACTTCGGTGGCGTGTCATGAATAATGAATGACTTTATGTCCATTAGTTTACATATATTGATGACTTTTCGTTGGCCCACACTTGATGGGCTTGTTTCTCATCCCTTCATTACACTTCTCTCCATTTGCCGACACAGTTACTAAATAATATAAATAACGAAATTAATGTTCAAATGGTGTACTTACGGGACACACAAAATTAATTAGATCCTTACGCCGTCAAGAAGAAGTATAAGCAATTTTGAGGCTCGGAGTGTACTATTGCAATCTACTGGTTGGTGTGCGTGTGTGTGTGTGTGTGGTGGAGGGGGGTGGGTGGTAGTAGTGAGGAGATATTGACAGATCGATAGAGTGGAGAGGGGAGGGGTTGTGTGTGGGGGGACACAGATGCGATATTACTTCTTTTTATTGAATGATAGATAGAACGATTCATGTTAAGGTAGAGGGTGAAAAGTATGCGTTCAATAGAAGATCACGTGTTGCAGGATTGATTATGTTTGATTGTTGGCCAGAAACAGCTACTAAGAATATAACAACAACACATTGGAGATATGGATGACATACGGCGATGATGGGTGACAACACATCGGAAATGACATGGATGGCATACGGTGATGGAGGGCGACAGCACGTAGGAAATGACATGGATGGCATACGGTGATGGAGGGCGACAGCACATCGGAAATGACATAGATGACATACGGTGATGGAGGGCGACAACACATTGGAGATGACATGGATGACATACGGTGATGATGGGTGACAACACATTGGAAATGACATGGATGACATACGGTGATGGAGGGCGACAGCACATCGGAAATGACATAGATGACATACGGTGATGGAGGGCGACAGCACATCGGAGATGACATGGATGACATACGGTGCTGATGGGTGACAACACATTGGAAATGACATGGATGACATACGGTGATGGAGGGCGACAGCATGTAGGAAATGACATGGATGGCATTCGGTGATGGAGGGCGACAGCACATCGGAGATGACATAGATGACATACGGTGATGGAGGGCGACAGCACGTAGGAAATGACATGGATGACATACGGTGATGGAGGGCGACAGCACAGGAAATGACATGGATGACATACGGTGATGGAGGGCGAAAGCACGTAGGAAATGACATGGATGACATACGGTGATGGAGGGCGACAGCACATCGGAAATGACATGGATGACATACGGTGATGATGGGTGACAACACATTGGAAATGACCTAGTTGACATACGGTGATGGAGGGCGACAGGGCAATGGTGTAGGTAGCAGCTTAGGTGCAGGGGTCAAGATATCTGTGAAGGATCTCACATTACTATTCAAACAATGTAGGTTTTTTTTCGTCTTGATGATTAAGCCATACCTGAATGAATAACACCCCACTTAGGGGCTGCAGCAAACTAATCTTGCGCCCTGACAATATCCACCAACTGAACCCCTCTCTTTAATTGAAATATACATTCATTGTTATGTGTATTCTGAAAAAAATTATATCCTACAATAATATTTGTAACACGGCGTCCGGAAGGTCATGCGGTGTAGAGCGCTCGACTATCATTTGGAGGTCACTGGTTCAAACCTCGGGATTTTTTTTTCAGCTTGAGTACCTGACAAAAAGTAGAGGGGAAGGTAAAGGCGGTTGTGCGCTTTGCTAGTCACACTATTCCCTAGTATACCGTGACTAAAGAAAACAAATGAAACCTACACCTCACCTGGCTCAAGGTGTCAATTAGGTCTTACTGTTTTGAAGGCCATTAAGACCCCAGGGAACTCACCCAGTGCACCCGCCGTTAAATCCGCCCCTGCCCAAGTTCCGGAAAGACGTGCAGAATAATCGTATTGATCGAATTCGAAACCCAATTGCGATTTCACAATTTTTTCGTGTTATATACCAAGCTATAAATGAACTGATCGGGTATGCTATTTATTTATATTTTTAACTGAGGGGGGATTACAATTTCACCATACTTTACAACTATCACCAATGAAATCCTACGATTGTCTGCAGATGGGTTAAGCACCATTCTGAAAAGTGCATCGGTAATATTCGTTTTCGCCAGAAGTGTGCAATTTGACCATGTCAGTGGCGTACCTGGGGGAGGGGCGGGGGTGCGGTCCGCACCGGGCGGCACGTTTTATGGGGGTGGCAAAAATGTAAAGATTAAATTGAAATACCTAAATGAGAGGGCGGCAAAATCGTCTTCCGTCCTGGGCGGCCGATACCCACGCTACGCCGCTGGACCATGTGATTTAAAAAAAATATTTTCAAACTACTAGTACATGTACTAGTAACTAATATATATATATATATATATATATATATATATATATATATATATTTCTTTTCCTGCTCACTATTTTACCCTTCATGTTTTATGATGTTTCGTTGGAGAAGGCACCAACCAGGGTTGGTTATTTCAGATGGCCCATGCTAATAAAACATTGACATTTTGTTTTATTGTGGGTGGCTTCAGGAACATCAAATCACAGGTTTACCCAAACTATGGGTCTGAGGATGAGCAAGGCGTAATTGAACACAAGCAGCGGCATCTAAAACAGATTTACAGATAAGCAGACATACAGATAAACAGACACACAGATAAAAAGACAGACAGATCTACAGATAAACACGAAAAGACTAAAGAGTTGAACACTAACTCGCTGACAAATTGGTTCAAAAAATCAATTTATTATTATTATGACATATCGATATATTATTCTTCATACTTTTATCATATGTAACGCCCATAAAATTAACAATAAATTAATAACAAAATGAAGTTTATGTGACAATAATATTGTTTCTCATCTTTGATGACGTGTTCAGTGATTGGCCGAGCAGTCCATATGAATGAATAATCAATACATCTTGCACACACAAATTACATAGTTCTACAGACATACTATGTTCATCATGCACACAGATTACATATTTCTACAGACAGACTACATGCAAACAGCAAACTTAAACAAATGAACAAGCTGTTTGCTGTTTCACCTAATAAAAGGTTAAAACTCAAACATGAGTGACAACGAGTTTCATTTCATTCAAAAAGTCTAATGTCTTTTGTTACACAAAAAATGCCGCATAAAATATTCGCACAAAAATAATCTAATCTATCTATCTATATAGGTAGATAGATATCTGTTTATCGATCTATATAGATATATAAATATATCTATCAATCTATATGTCCATATCTAGATTGATAAATATAGATCTATCTAACTATCTAATCTATCTGTACCTAGGTATATATATATATATATATATATATATATATATATATATATATATATATATGTATATATATATATATATATTTTAATTTATATCTATCTATCTATCTAAATCTAGATAGATATCAATAGATAGATAGATATCAATAGATATAGAAAGATATATATATTTACCAATGTAACGTGGAACACACTCATTTGTACATTGTGAACATAAACCAACAAATGGAATGCAGAACTAAAATAACCAAAATCACCAAACAGCTTTTTTTTAGAATGCATAAATATTTGTAATAGATGTTGGCTGACAAAGGTGATCCTCACAACTGTACAGACATATTTTAGCTCACTACTACATCATGTATTTTATTGAACATACACATACATATACAATATATTCATATAAGTAATGTATTCATTACATCAGCCAATGGTATGCAGCACGTAAACAAATTTCACCCATAATCAATATCTGACATTATGTTTGTAAATACAAAAAAAAACAAAGAATGACAACCTTCACGAAATAATAAATCCCTCCCTGTTTCAAATAAGGTTCGGCCAGGACCGGCCAGTTGGGCCGACAGCTCGCTATAGGGCTCAATCGGCAGCCAGGGCCGGCTAATTAGGCTGACAGCTCGCTATAGGGCTCAAACGGCAGAAGGGATCACCGCGGCCGTAGAATATTATTGGAGTTTAAAAGGGTCTTCACAACAGCTCTATAGTTAGGGTCCGGCACCGCCTAAGACTTGCCCCGGGTTAGGCCTATAGGTAAACATAAAAACAATAATAGCACATGCAAGATGGGGCTATTCACTTGGACCAGCACATGCAAGATGGGGCTATTCACTTGGACCAGCACATGCAAGATGGGGCTATTCACTTGGACCAAACAAGTCTATGTATGTCATGTTTGTACGTAAAGCCATTGGTTATAATGGGTCAGTGAGGCCATAGCACCCCCCCCCCACCTCCCGGTCTCCCACTAAGGCCAGATTGTCATTGGTGAAAGAAAGAATCAGCTTAGATGTGAGAAAGAGAGAAAAAAATAAAAAATAGTTTTTTAAAGTATTTATTTAATTGAAATAATAATGAAAGAATAAATACCCCCCAAGTTGCAGAATAAGTTTATATGCGAGAAAGAGGGGAAAAAAAAACGGAATATTTTTTTTTCTAAAAGTGGAGATTCAAGGCCAAGGGTGGGCACACATTTTAAGTCGTGGGCCACACTGGGTTTCCTTAATTTGACAGATGGACATGTTAACATGTTCTCAAGTAAATTAAATGTAAACGTCATACACTTAAAATGCTAGTGCTTTGATTCTGTCTGAGACAAGAGGCGGGCTGAGGGACGTATTTGGTCCGCGGGCTGTAGGGTGTCAATGTCTGTACGAGGCATATCTACACATACCATGTTCAAATACCACACCCACACATCTTTGAGCCCCTCCCTCCACGACAAAGACTGCACCCCACGGACTAGACTACAGTCACTAAGACCTGCACTAAGATGGATTGTTTCCCCACAAGTCTGAACATTATAAAGCAAAGTAACACAACTCATTCAACGGAATCTAGGTTACACTTCTCTCTCCCTTTTTTCCACCCAATGCTTTCAATTTATTGAGTAACGTAAACGCATTCAAATAGTGATGAGCAATATCACAAATGGGTTTGTTAACACTTATTATACAATTTATATTAAAACAGAAAAAGACAACAACATTATAATTTACAAACATCGCAATAAAACAAACAAAAAATTGTGAATAGTGAATTTGTGGGGTGCTAGGAAGGAGAGGGATGTGTTATTATTCAACTTTTATTATTATTATTATTATCATTTCTCTCCATATTAAGATTTTTATAAGAAAAATATACTGTTTATGCAATGAACTAGACACTAATCTGGGTCATTATGTTGGTCACTTTCTGGACATGGTCATCGCTCGTCACTGGAGTTGGTCATAATTTATAATCGCTGACTGAAATACCAAGGAAACAAAGACAAAAAAATGTAAACAAAGCAAAGTCAAGGGATTGTAACAATACGAACATGTTTACCAATAGACGATTCACCAAAGTATCAATAACTAAAAAGCTGATAAAATGTTTACCAATAGACGATTCACCAAAGTATCAATAACTAAAAAGCTGATAAAATGTTTACCAATAGACGATTCACCAAAGTATCAATAGCTAAAAAGCTGATCTCGAAGCTGGCACAAAAAAAAAAAGAAAGCGAAATGAGAGATGCAAAGAGTATGTGAATGAAAAAATTAATAATCAAATGATAAGTGAAGTTTTATAATTCACATAATTCAGTGCTTCGAATTACATGTAATAAATAGATATGTCAGGGCAGTGGTGTGATAGCCACACAATCCCTCAGTATGTTGTGGCTACTGAGCCAGATGAATTCTACACTTCATCTGCCCCGGATGAACTTTTTGGGGCTTAAGGATACTTACTTTACTTAATGGCTAAATATATATATATTTATATAACTATATATATATATATATATCGGTAGTGGCGTAAATAGAAGTCTGTGATGCTCGTCAAGGGCGACAACTCTCGTACTTTTTTGGGCATTGGTATGGGAGGTTGCGCTGCTTTCGAAGAAAGGGGAGGCCATTTGAGAAGCCACCACGGCTGATGTGTAAAACTTAAAGGCTGACAACCCAGTATGTTTAAGGAGTGAGTGTACCAGAGTTATATCCCTTTCATCAGTTTAAATTGTTTCCCGATTGGTGCCAACAATAAAATCAATTTACACTGGACAATAAAAACACAAAACGCAAAACAAAGAGTCGGACTGGCAGTGCTACACAACAAACAACGCTATATCCTTACAAATTTATATAACAAAAACAAACTAAAAATACATTTTAAAAAAATGAGGTCATTTTAGGACAGGCATATACTTTACAGCAAAAAAAAACCCCAGATAATTATTGTATAAACTTACATATGAGGGAGAGAGAATAAAAAAGCATATTATATTCAGCTGAACATTACACACACGTGAACGATATAAATTTTAAAATATTGTAAAAAGAAAGCTCCGTTGCTAGGAGACCACGTAAACATTGATAAATGCTAGGTTACTGATTATTTAATGAACATTGCGAAATGCTTTTGTTCTAAGTTATCTAGAAAAATGGCATCAAACCAGCGTTTCTCCAGATGATTACATATAATTTCAGGCAGCTTAAAAACGTAATTTAACTTTTAAGTAAAAATAAAAAAAAATGAAATCTAAAACATTAAATTGTTGATTGAAAGAAAAAATAATAATGATGAAAGCACTAGGCGGAACTGGAAGAGTAGTTTGCAGTTTAAAGCAAGCAGGTTTAGAGATTATTAAGTGAAACAGCAAAGAAAAGGAATGGCTGCGCGTGAGGTCATGGGTGACGTAGGTTATTTACATATTTTTATAAAGGAAAAAAAATAAATAACCACACCATGGTTCAAGGGAAAAAATAGTGAAACAAAGAAAAAAATGAATAAAAAAAATTCATTGGGAGCCATAATTCATGAATAGCCGCCATTTTTATTACCACTAGTGTAGAAAAACGGAAAAAATAAGTGTGCATTACCCATGTACACGAACTCTTCAGTGTTTATAAGCCTGACTTATAGAATAGTTAACGAAATGTGATTGGGGGGGGGGGGGAGATCAATATTGAACAAAATGTATCGATGAATTGGTCAGTACTAATACAAGTTAGATGTTTTAAAGTAAGCTTAGTATTTGATAGACTAAGATGACAATTATAAAAAGACAACGTATTCTTATGGAGGGGTGAGGGGTTACTCAGCAGCAGTGCTCGATTTAAGAAAAAAAAACCAGTGCCGGGGGGAGGAAAAAAAAATGTCTGCAGTGCCGAGGATAAATATCTATGGTTTCATCCCCGGCGGAGATGAAATTAGCTAAAGCAGAGCCGGGGATATCCCCGGCTGTAAATCGAGCCCTGCTCAGCATTATAATATATACTTGTAATTATGTACTTTATATTTAAATGGAGTGCAAAACAAAAGAATCGCTTAAGTGAACAAATACACATAGTTGCGAGACAAAAAGTACAATAATCTGAGAGAAAAATGTTTGTTGACCAAAATAATAAAATAAAATAATATAAATACGTGTACTACCAGCTTGGTACCAAGTGATGATTAGTGTCTCCATGTATTATATATATATATGTATATATATATATATATATATAAACTACGGAAAGTGATTTCAGTAAGGTGAATCAACTAGCCATAGCATACGTCACGAGAGGATTAAAAACTATAACTAAACCATCATCATAATAATAAAAACAAGAAAACAAACAATTCTACGAGCGACTATTTTTTTTTTTAGTAAAATAGGTTACCAAGGAATTGGACAGGGGTGGTGTGGGGAGAGAGACCCGGGCCTAAGTGTCGGGGGAGGGGAAAAAACAAATTTTCAATAGATGATTTACGACTGAGGTCATATCCATGGCGACCAATGTAAATGGTGACAGAAAGCGAAAACTCCCATGGAATCCTATGTTAAATTATTTCCGCGACATCGCGTTTAAAAAAAAAATTTAAGACCAAATTAAAATGACTATCGACATGTATCCGTTTTTAGTGGAATAACTCCATCTTTGTTTTCAATGTGTTTGTAATTGTTCAGACAGGCCAGTAAATTAGCATATCGGGGCATCATTCTCGTAATGTTTTCCATTGCACTGAGAGTACACTGAAAGTACACTGACGGAAACACGAGATATATGCAGTATGAGATTAACATTAACCAAAGGTGAACTACAGAAACATGAAACTATTATAATTACTGCATACGTTTAACGAATAAACTGAATTAATACAATTACTTTGATATACATCTTTAGTAAGTTTTAGTTTATTTATATTATATAGCAAATTATCACGAATAAAGCCCACTTAATATTTTGTCATTCAGAGCCAGTGCCGAATCAAGGGATTTGGGGGCCCGGAGGGGGGTTGGCCTCTTTGGGGGCCCCTGTATTTCGACCATGACATGAGATAAAAGTACTCAATATTTAATGTAAACAATTTTTGTCCCCCTCAAGCTGGGACTGGGGGGGGGGACTTACGAATTTAACCCCCTCCCCGTACCCTAGATACGCCTCTGTTCAGAACTGTGATATTAAACACAGACCGTAAAGTTGAGACATCACCCTGAACATACACAATGAATTGGGAAACTAAATGAACAATCCTTTTTTTTAAAGGAAGCCTGGTCAGTTGATATTAAAAAAAAAATTTGTAGCTTAACAGTCGGGCACATAAAAACAACATTTTTGTAAATGTATGTTAAAAATATATATGACCATTGTCCAGGACTAAATAAAACAGTGACACACTGTGTCAACAGCTGACATCCACAGTTGGACACAATACAGGGAGATAACGACCAAAAAAAAACTGTAATTTTAACTGCTGTGTACTCACTGACACCGAGATGACGTTACTAAATAAATCATACTAATGGACTGAAAGAGTTGAAAAGAATATCCAATTATATGCGATTTTTTTGGCTTTTTTTTTTAGATATTTAAAATCTCTTTCACTAAACATTTAAATGAATTGCATTGCAACAGCACTGAACTGTATGTATCGAAAGCTACACATTATTAACAATGCATAAAACATTTCATATGTCAAGGCCGTACCCAGGGGGCCCAAATTAATTCTAAAAATCAAATTTTATTTTAAAATATACTTCTTTATCATTGTGTTCCAATTTTTTCTTATATAAAACTCTCTGCACAGCCCCACCCCCCAAAGGTACGGCCTTGTCATATGTAATGTGTATCATAATGACTTCTGAAGTAAAAGATGGGGAAGTAAAATACACATATTATAATCATTACAGAATTAATAATTTAATTTAATGTTCATGTCCATTTAATTTAGAATTTAAAAAAAATGTATTTTGATAAACTAGCTTTAGTATTAAGCCACATTTTGTTTAAAGAATCACATTAAGCTGGTATTTGTTTTGGTATGACAAATGGCCACCATCAGAGAAAGGGGAGTAACCCAAAAACATGAAACCCCACAATAAACTGCTTTGAAATGACTAAACAATAGGTGAGTGTATGGGGTCAGGGGGCCCCAAAGATGGCGATTGTCATGTACTAAATAATTGAAAATATTTTGATTTTGTTTCACAGAGTTTTGAACGAAAACAACCAGATTTGTTTTCATTGGATTGATTAAGTACACATTTTAAAATCTGCCATGAATCAAATAATTTTAAGTAATGCACCAATACTTTTAACAATGAAATGCAGTACTCAATGATTCTTTGCCCCCCAATTATATAATTAAAACAAATTGTAATATCAAATATAAGTTGAATATGGTTTAGGTTACTAGCTAAACCTGGAAGTGATCTGCATGTTTCGCTAAATATTAGTTTTGTTCAAAATAAACTAAGAACTAGATAAGCAATTTCAATATTTACAAAGCTTATCTGGCAAACAAAGAGGTTCAAGTTTCTAGCATTTAAAAATATGGGGTGAATTAAAAACAAACACCAAGCAGGCAAATAAAATAGCACCAAAAAGGGTCAGAGAGGAAAAAAAACTGGTAACTGGCAGAAAGATAAATTTTGATGTTCAGAATTTTTAGCAGTGAATAAACAGATAACATCAGGGCAGGCTTCTCATTGGAGTGCCTTCAAAATCTACCTGGTCATCTTTGTTGTTTTTATAGGACTGGTAACGGACAGTGTCCGTGAAGAAAGTTCTGAAACCCCGTTGACTGTTGCGAAATCTGAAACAGAAATGAAAAAAAAAAAAGGTTAATTTATTTGTTCTTTTATGGGGAGTAATCATTTTATTTCATGGCCTTTATTCAAAGCCATCAGAAATGTATTGCACATTAATTTGTACTATATATATTTATTTATATATATATATATATATATATATAATATACTTAATTACATGCGGATGCATTACAGGAGGAGTTGACCTAATCACACCTATTGTTGATGAACCTTAGGGACTGTCCATTATTTATGCCAACAGATTTTTGGCGATTTTTACCTCCCCCCTTCTCCCTTGTCAACAACTTGTCAAACTTCCAATTTTCTGACCCCCCCTCCCCCTATTTAGTTGACGTAATTAATGGACAGCCCCTTAAGCCTATGTAAACCTTTAGTCTATGTAAACCTTAAGTCTATGTATTGGTACAAAACTCTCATTTAGGGGCGTGGAATGGTTGCCCTAAAGGCGCTACAGCACGCGGATAGGTGAGGGGTTGTATTTTTTACATGTATCATTGATGAGTTTATCTCTTCAAGGATTGACATAAATTAAACTCATCATCTTCAAGTGAGTGGTAGTAAGTATATCAATGTACGCATATAGTCAAGTGATAAATAATGTATCCAGGTTCTTAAGTGTAGGTGATTTACACGTGCATGCAGTCAGGAGCGTAGGAAGGGTACTGCGAGTTGTGCGGTCGCACAGGGGCGCCGAACTAGGAAGGGGCGCCGAAAGAACGCTGTTAAGTGTTTTTGCACTTTTCAGATTGGGAGGAAGGCGCTTAAAAAATGTAAATCTCACAGGGCGCCACAAGAGCTAACTACGGCTCTACACGCAGCGTTGTTATTTACGTCTATGGGAGCCCTAGGAAGAACGTTCAAAATTTGTTATCTTAAGAGTTTTTGAAAAAAAATAATAATTCAAATGGCCCCGTTTTATAGTGGGGGGTTTTAAGCGGTCACCGAGGCTGCTTATACATAAGACCGGCCCTGCATGCATATATAGAAATGATGGTATAGAAATATACTAACCGTTTAAACACCAAGACTCCCAGGATCACCATAAGAAGGATCCCCAAAGGAACTAGGATACCGATGGCCCATTTATCTCCGGTGGACAGGCCATCCTTGTCCGCCTCGGACCGATGAGGTAATGCAGTGCTGGCTGCTCTGGTTGTTCTAACAGTGTCAGGCGATGGGGCTCGAGTGGATGCAGTTGTGGGAGTGCTGTCGCTGGTGGAAACGGTGGAACCCGTTGGAAGGGTACTTGTGGAAACGGGGGAAGCTGTTGTTTCGCTACTTGTGGTAGAGGAGGAAGCCGATAATTGGCTACTTGTGGTAGAGGAGGAAGCCGTTGAAAGGCCTTTGTCGGCAGTGGGTGTCGATGCGGTGATCGTCGGAACAGTTTCATTCGTGACAGTTGTGTTGGCATCGATGGTGTTGTTGTCAGCTGACGTAGTCGTGTTGTTATCGACTGTGACGTTCGAGGTGGTTGTTTCTATGGGAGACGTTGCTGTAGATGGCGTGGTGACTGACGATGTTGTGTATAAACTTGTTGTTGTCGAATCCAATGTTGTTGATGTAATGACTGAGTTAGTCATTGGTTTAGTTGAAAGTGTGGTAGCATTGGTAGTTGTCATAAGACCTGTGGTAGCTGGACCTTTTGTGATTGATGTAGTTGTTATAGTACTTGCAGTAATTGTTGTTGTAGGTGTCGTAGGCGCAGCTGTAGTGTCCGCAGATGAGCTAATGACGTTTTCATTCGAGTTATTTACAGTAGTATTCGATTTAGTAACCGTAATTGGAGAAGTCTGCAAGGTAGTGGGCAGAAACGTTGGAGATGGAGTTGATGTTTCGGCAGCTGAAGTGCTAACTGTTGAAGTTGAAGCTGTCGTGGTTGTGTTTAATATTGTTGGTGTCTCTGTCGTGGAAACCCCCGAACTGAATGATGTATCTGCAAAATAAAACATTTCATATTTTCGCCTTTATATCCATGTTTCCACATTAGAGGCGAGGGAGCCTCGTACCACAGATAAGGGAAATTTAATTTATCAGCCCTAAGGGGGTGGGGGAAGCGATACGGTGAAATTTATTGGAAATTCAAGTGTCAAACCCGCACGGCGATATACGTGCGTCTCTCTCTCTCTCTTAGAACTGTTTCAGTGAAACTGCGGGCTGAGACTTAGTCTCTTAGAGCCCGTGAGTTCAGACTCGCTGTGTCTCTCAACATCTAGAGACTGCCATAGAGCCCGATGGCCAGCAAGCTACCGGACTAGTCCACCCTGTGGTCCGCCAGCCCGGAATACTCGTAAAGCAAATGATCCACGGTTTCCTCCACTTCCCTGCAATGACGGCAAAGGATGTCGACATTGGGCCTCAACCTCCCAAAGTACGCGCCAATAGGACAATGCCCAGGGCGGAACTGTGCAATTAGCGCCTGCTCGATCCTCCTGAGCCTCTACCACGGGTCAGTTTTGGACGGCCGCTCCATCTGACTTCGGACATTTCTGACCGTCACCCCATTGTCACAACTCGTGAACCACCGAGATTGCTCAGCATAAGTCATAGCAATAATGTGGTGATCACGTGACACTGTATTATGACAGTCATACCCAAGCGCGCGCACACACACACACATACAGTCATACACACATACAAACGCACGCACGCGCATACACAATCATATATACACATATACAAATAGACACTTTTAAACATACACACATATATATTTATATAAATACACATACACAGTGCCGTAGATAGCTTATTTCGCACCCGGGGCACAATACCTTTTTAATACCTTTTTAGCGCCCCCCCCCCCAAATTAAAAAAAACCATATAATATTATATGTAAAATATACCATTTGGCGCCCCTTTGTAAGTAGCGCCCGAGGCATGATGCCCCCCCTTACCCACCCCTAACTACGCCTTTGCACATACACACACATACTTACACACACACACACATACATACATACACAAATACAAGGTTGGATAGTTTTGTACAAGGACTCTCAAGCCTTCTTTATACCGGGCCCGGACTTTTTATTTTCGGTGGCTAGCGTCATCGTCATGCCCCGCCCAAACACACACACAAACCATCACGACCACATCCCCAATTAAAAAAATAAAAAAAATTATGTACAATACAAGATCGCGAATCGGCAAACCTGTAACTGAAACCTAAAGACATTTTAGATAAACGTTTTTTTTATTGACATGACAGAAACTATTGCTGGATGACCTTACCAAATGAAATATCGAGAACTGTCCATCAATTTTTTGTTTCATACTTAATTTACAAAATAACTAAAGGCGAAAAGCTAATCATTTGAGGTGGGTAGGGCACATGGAAAGAATGGAAAACAACCGAGGTCCAAAAGCAATATATAAGGCAACACCCAATGAGAAAAGGTCCTAAAGGCAGACCAAGAAGCAGATGGTTAGAGGAAGTGGAGAAAGACATTAAAGCCATAGGAGTGAGAGAGTGGAGGAAGAAGACCATGGATCGGGAAAGGTGGAGAAGAGTAGTTTGGCAAGCCAGGGCCCTAAATGGGCTGTAGTTTATTAAGAAAACATTTCGTACTATTATACCATCTGTACAACTAAATTGCGGGGGGGGGGGAAGACTTATGTCCCGAGGGGGAAATGGACGAAGGGAGATGCAAAAGAACTTAATGTTTATTGAAATATGGGGGTCAGTGACCCAGTTAAATATTTGCTAGACTGTCAAGGCCTTGGTGAATGCACGAATCGTGTGTATCTTTATCATGCACTAGCAAAGTTACCTAGTCCACCAATCTTCTTTTTTTAAAAATGGGTACCTGACATGTATAGGGGAGGTCAAGTCAGATGGACACTGCACTAGCCCAAACTAATATTTCGTGGCTACAGACACAGTGGAACTCTACGCTTCATCTGACCGGATGGTCTTAATTCGCAATTATATTTTCAACGTGATCTACAGTTAATTAAAGGTAACTTACCTTGTGTACTTTCACCTCGTGCATTGCAGTAAAGAACCGCTGTAAAAAACAGCAGTCTAAAAGTTATCTGGTGCATGATTTGTAATTTCTGAAAAATATAATAAAAAAAAATAGTCTGATATATATAAATATATATTAAAAATGACTTATGTATAAATGTTTTGCGTTAAAAAGTGTGTGGGTCGAGAAATTTCAGGTGGGTCGAGGAATTTCAGGTGGGTCGAGGAATTTCAGGTGGGTCGAGGAATTTCAGGTGGGTCGAGGACGAACTTCAGGTGGGTCGTGACAAAGATTTAATGTATAATTAAAAGACCGAGAAACTATCAATGCAAATAATTACACACACGAGCCACACCACCCGCCCTACGCCACTGGATATAAGTCAATGTAGGTCACTGGATATAAGTCAATGTACGCCACTGGATATAAGTCAATGTACGCCACTGGATATAAGTCAATGTACGCCACTGGATATAAGTCAATGTAGGTCACTGGATATAAGTCAATGTACGCCACTGGATATAAGTCAATGTAGGTCACTGGATATAAGTCAATGTACGCCACTAGATATAAGTCAATGTACGCCACTGGATATAAGTCAATGTAGGTCACTGGATATAAGTCAATGTACGCCACTGGATATAAGTCAATGTACGCCACTGGATATAAGTCAATGTAGGTCACTGGATATAAGTCAATGTACGCCACTGGATATAAGTCAATGTAGGTCACTGGATATAAGTCAATGTACGCCACTAGATATAAGTCTATGTAGGTCACTGGATATAAGTCAATGTACGCCACTGGATATAAGTCAATGTACGCTACTGGATATAAGTCAATGTACGCTACTGGATATAAGTCAATGTACGCTACTGGATATAAGTCAATGTACGCATATAGCCAAGTGATAAATAATGTATCAAAGTCGTCAAGTGAAGTTGATATACAGGTGCATGCAGTCAGTGGCGTAGGAAGGGTACTGCGAACTGTGAGGTCACTCACTCAGGGCGCCGAACTAGGAAAGGGGCGTCGAAAGAGCGCCGATAAATGTCTTTGCACTTTTCAGATTAGGAGGAGGGCGCTAAAAATGAAAGTGCACATGGCGCACATGCATTTCCATCTGCGCGTCCAGTCAGATTCCTGTTGGTGCGCAGAGTCGGGGAGGAGAGGGGGGGTGTGTTGTGTATCACCCGTTGTACATTCATGAATAAGTTGATGTTTCGGTGATTAAGAATCGATAACAACAACAACAGCAAGACTATGTCTAACCCAAGAGACAAAAAAAAAACAAGTCTGGTGACAAGGGCCACGTGACGTGGTCCATAATGTCTAAGACTCAAGAGTACAAATGATCCACTGAGCCGATGAGTCAAATACTGAACTCACTCTCCGTTATAGGCGAAAAACAAAAAGGAAGAAACGTTTGCGTCGCGTTTTTTTCAAACCAATAAAAATCGTTGTAATGGAGTATGTCGTGGTATGAGACACTGACAGCTAGACCGGGGGGGGGGGGCACACTTTTTGAAACGCAGGCCACAATGCGGTATCGTAAACAACGTTTGTGCCACCCAGGACGGACCCTTAAAAAATTCCATCCCCCCCCCCCCTTTTTCGAAATCCGAACGCCTTAAAAGTCGAACTTAGCGACCAGTCCGAATATTAAAATGTATTAAAACAAGAGCGAGCTTTGGAATTCAAACATACAGCGTGTTATTTATCTTTGTTTGTTTAAAAATAAACGTATGTACTTGTAATCGTACTTGCGAATTGTGTACTTGTACTCGTACTTGCATATTCAGTACTTGGAATGTAATTGTTTATAAATAGCACGGATATAATGAGTATCATGTATTCTATAAAAGGAATCAGGAACCCCCAAAGATGCCTTTGACTCGTGCCCCCAAAAAGTTTGGTACGTTCATGATCAGTATCCCATCATGAACAATCGTTGGATAAAATAATTAAGAAGATCTTAGCTTTGAAACACCCACCCACCCACACACGCACACATTTTGATAAAAAAATTAATAACAGTATCCTCTGAAAGGAAAAAAAAACACTGTTTCAAGAGTCATTCAATAACAGTTTCAAGATGTAATGAATGAGTCATTCAATAACAGTTTCAAGATGTAATGAATGAGCCATTCAATAACAGTTTCAAGATGTAATCAATGAGTCACTCAATAACAGTTTCAAGATGTAATCGGAGAGTAATTCAATAACAGTTTCAAGACGTAATCAACGAGTTATTCAATCGAAACATAAAGTCATATAAATGACTACAGCAGTATACTAATCTGTGTGTCTACCCCCCCTCCCCGGGTTACCCAATACTAGTAATGACATCGTAGTCTTTGTCGTCATTCTTTGGACGATTTCTTCCTCAGATACGTCAGTAAGTAGCGATCTACATCCGAGCTTTGGATGTAGTATACGCAATAAGGAAGAGAGAGAGAGAGAGAGAGAGAGAGAGAGAGAGAGAAAGAGAGAGAGAGAGAGAGAGGAGAGGGAGGGACGGGGTTACGTGGTTAGTGCAGAGACCATGTCGACTTTATCAACTCAAGTCAGGCCCTCAATTGCAAAATTTAGTGGCCTCGATGGCAAGGATGAAACCAGGAATTTGAATCGCTGTACTAGTAGTCGTGGCTATAAGTGAGGCAACTTTGCCATGCAGCCATAGACAAGGCCGTAGCCAGAATTTTGTTTGGGGGGGGCCTGTGCGGTTTTTTTTTTGGGGGGGGGGGGCTGTGCGGAGAGTTTTATATAAGAAAAAATTGGAACACAATGATAAAGAAGTATATTTTATAATAAAATTTGATTTTTAGAATTAATTTGGAGGGGGGGGGGGCTGCAGCCCTCTATACATACATATGTTGTTTTTCTAGATTGTTCAGGCATATTACGTGGCCACAGATATATAGACTAGATCGCTTATGCTTATTTAATAAAGACCGAAAAAGTATTCAATTTGCGGACCCTAACTTTAAAAAGAGAAGAGTACAATTCTGTACAGTTCTTTATTTTTTTTACCGAAAAAGATTTCCTTCCTTTTGATAAAAAAAAATAATCCCCATTCATGCTAGAGGTTGGTGCTTTTAAAATCTACTGATGTGTCCGAGGGCATTTTATTCAATGTTAATTGAAAAAAAAATTGTAAAAATGTATAGGTTATACTCATTGTATTCGAGCACCGACCATATAACACGTCTACATAGCCCGTAAGCGATCTAGTCTTATATATCCATGCATGCAGCATCAGTCTGTACAGTGTGCCACCGTGTGGCTTTATGCCTCAGTCTGATATGTCTATTATACCAGAGGTTTTCAACCTTTTTTATGCTGCGGACCCCCTTAGGCATTCCAAGTTCGGGTGGCGGACCCCCATAGCCCAAGGCGTGCTGGCCTCAACTTTTCGTACCTCATGATGGGCCAGAATATGTCTTAAGTTTGCGGATGCAATCTACTTAAATTCTGCTAAACGGTAGGCCTAGCCTAAGTTACGCGCAAAACATGTACAAGTAATTTCAACTACCGAAATAGCTATCTATCCAAAAAATGAAACAATCACAGAGTATTTATTCTACTGGTATGTCTGTTACACATATTTCTGTTCAGTGGTAAGGCTGTGCCTGTTTTGCACTACAAAGTTTGTCCAAACATGGCGGTATACAAAATAAACATGTGTATTTCATGTTCAATGTCCAGTCTGGACCTGTACTTGGTAACAGTAACAGCAGAGAATGCAGTTTAGCACAAGTACTTCGTAGAAAATGGTAGCAGGACATTGATGGCTATGTCTGAACATCCTTTCCTACAACGTCTTCGCACATGTCGACTGCTGCCGGTATAATTAGCTTTTGTGTGATGTTTTTTGGAACGCGCTATTCATAATGCTCCCAACCAAATACGACGCTCGAAGAGCTTTCTCGTTTACAGTAGTGCATGGCAGTGCAGGCCATCAGTTTGCCTTTATGTTTCAAATTGAGCTCTTTCTGCCACTCAAAGCATTCCTTCGCTTTACTGGCAAATGTCGAATGCATTTTGGTCAAATAGCGCCTCAATTTCGCAGGCTTCATCGCATCATTCGATAATGTTTGCATCACACGACACAAAGAGGTTGGTCAGCATCGGTCCCCACTGCGGTGAAGCCGAGTGGTATACATTTTGGATTATACTTGCGCCGTTTTCTTTTTCTTTCGTCTTTGGCTGCTTGATCATAGAATCTTCTGGTCAGTTTTCCTCTTCACAAATTGATCCATGCTACTAGGCTTGAACAGTTTTATTTTGACAAATATTGATAAACAAATGACCAACAACAGTTAAGTCCCTTTGACTGAGATCTCACGGGGGAAAAAATGAGAAACAAAGTTTCAGAGTAGAGAGAGTTAGAGGAGGTAATTATCTGTAAAAATATTTCACATTCTGATGACGAAAACTCACATTTTAAAATTAAATCGACTACTATAATATAACAAATACAAATCTTATCAAATATTTTGAATTGTTTACTGACGTTTAAAAAGTATTTGTCACATAAGCAAATGACATGACTTCAGAAAAGCATAATATATTCATCGCTAGAACTTCGCACCGTTTCATCGATGCGTTAGTGAAAAATCCCTGTTGTCGCTCTGGCCTATTTTCATATTAAAAATTTACAAAAAATCTACTTTGAACCAAAAAAATATGTGAGTGTAATTTTAAATTAACATGCGAAGTGTATACCAGAATTTGATATCAAAAACGTTTGTGTAAGATTATTTCTAGGCCAATCTAAGCTTATAATAACTGTAACCACTGATTAGCCAGACTATTTATCAACAATACACACGTTTGCACAGATCCGGATGTTTTAACAGTGATGTCAGAGCTCAGTAAGTAAGAAATATTGCCAAGATGACATGACTAAAAAACTCAGTGCACAAGCAGATGTTGTATGCAGTCTAGTTCAGACTTCTGACGAAAATAAATGGAAATACCAGCGAAGTTTTCAATTCTGCACATTGTTGTCTGTGCCTGAAACATTGATATAGCTAGTATTTTTGTTAAGCCAAATGCCAACCAATCAACCAAACCAACCAATACTTTCTACAAGAAAAATCACTTATTTCCTTGACTTGCTCACGGACCCCTTTAAAGCTCCTCGCGGACCCCTGGGGGTCCGCGGACCACAGGTTGAAAACATCTGTATTATACCACTGTACCATTAGTCGTGGCTATCAGTGAGGCAAATTGGCCATACAGCCTGTACTGTCTATAAGTGTGCCACCGTGTGGCTTTATGCCTCATTCTAAAATGTCTATTAGTGTGTCGACTTTGAAATATAGCATCAGTCTGTACTGTCTATAAGTGTGCCACCGTGTGGCTTTATGCCTCATTCTAAAATGTCTATTAGTGTGTCGACTTTGCTGCCAAAAAGCCTCAGTGTGTACTGTCGTTGAAAATTAAACATCCCAGTGAAGTAAATAATTAAAAAAAAAAAACTTCTAGGAAGAAAGAGCGGAATTTCCCACAGTTTCTATTTCAACTTGAAATTATTTGATTTGACTAAAAAAAAAGAAAGAATTTAAATAATAAAGCCGGAATGTGTAATAGAAGTAAAGCTTTCAATTCAACGAGTTGATGTGTGTGTTTATGCGTACAGGTGTTTGAGTGTGTTTCCGTGGGCTTATAAATGTAGGGCCAGATGTACGAATAGGACGAATAAGCCGTGGCCTAGGGGCCCCGCGAAATAAGGGGCCTCAAAATGTTTAGTAGTATAAAAAAATTAAATTCAACAACTTAGCAATATTTTTTTATCTTTAAAACATGGGGCCTCAAATTTGTGTTGGCCTAGGGCCTCCTGAAATTGTAAATCCGGCCCTGAATAAATGCATGAAAAAATGTTTAAAGTCAAAAGGGAGACGACGGCTAGTGCCGGCTTAAAACAAGTGTAATCAGTGGCGTCACTAGGGGGGTGCGGGGGGTGCGGACCGCACCGGGTGACACCCTCACAAGGGGTGACACCAAAATGCAAAATATCTAGTTTTAGGCCTATATTCTTATTTTGTAATTCTGTATGTCTATGGGGTGTCATGAGAGGGGTGACACCATGAGTTACCGCACCGGGTGACACCAACCCTAGTGACGCCACTGAGTGTAGTAGTCGGAACATTTTTGTTGCACGCTGGCTTCTTATCTTTAAAGCATCGATTGTGGTGAACATGAGGCGACCCTGTTAAACTTGGTCCTACATTTTATATCATAATCTTGTATATGTGTGTGTATATGTGTGTGTATGTGTATGTGCGTATGTCAATCATGGCAGAAATACAAGTATGGGATTCGGGCTCCAGATAGCTGGATGTCGGGGGCTTAAAATCTCCTGGGTGTGCTCGTGGCCCCAGAGCCGATGCTGGGCCCACGCGGGGGGGGGCCGTCGGTGAAGTGTCATATCCGTGGCAGAGAGCCGTAAGTTTAGGCTACACAGTGGACCTTTCCAGAGCCGGATTTAGACTTGATAAGACCCTAAGTTATTTGAGATATGGGGGCCTTTATACGTCCATATATTATATTTCAGTGCCAAATATTTAAGTATATACTACAATCGCTCACTTGGACAATCATTTGGGGGCCCCCAAGAAAGTGGGGGACCCTAAGCTATAACTTGTGAAGATTATACGTAAATCCTGCTCTGGACCGTTCGTATATTACATAATGCCCGAGGGGGGGTGGGTCTGGTCTTTGTTATAATCATTTCTATACGTAACAGTTGATGTAGTTAAATATTTTCTTCGAAGGGGGTTTTGTAGGGCGGAGGGTGTGGCTAATGTTATAGAATTAGAGATGGGGGGGGGGATTCCTGAATATTAGTTATATGACTAGATATTGAGGATGTTGTGTGTGTGTGTGTGTGCGTGTACGTGTGTGTTTGCATTTTGTGATCATTTTGTGTGTGTGTGTGTGTGTTTATGTTTGGTCCCCATACTGTAACACTTCGTCATTACCGCGTGGGTGTTGGGGGCGGTGACCGTCCTGGTGGGCCCCGGCTTAAATCAAAGTTGTAGTAAGGACACGAGGCGAACTTTTTCCACATCCAGATATTGCTCCGATGTAGGGTCAGCAGCAATCGTCTATCAAAAGATCCCCGTACGATTATTTGTGTTATCTACCTAACCAGTGTGAATACTGTCTTCCAGTTTGACCTGTCTAATGTCTTAATGTCCCAGTACTGGACTGAGTGGTGTCCTAACCAGTCTGAATACTGTCTTACAGTTTGGCCTGTCTAATGTCTTAATGTCCCAGTACTGGACTGAGTAGTGCCCTTGCCCGAGAACTCCAGAGTCCTGGTCCAAGACCAGACAGGGCATAACTAAAAAAATAATAATCTTTATTTTTTCATTATAACCTGAACAGACACCGACAATAAAAAAAAACAATTTGTATTTACTTGGACAGAGAGATTTTTTGTACCATAATAATAACCAAGTCTTTTTACCATAATAATAACCATGTCTTTTTACCATAATAATAACCATGTCTTTTTACCATAATAATAACCAAGTCTTTTAACCATAATAATAACCATGTCTTTTTACCATAATAATAACCAAGTCTTTTTACCATAATAATAACCATGTCTTTTTACCATAATAATAACCATGTCTTTTTACCATAATAATAACCATGTCTAAGCAGCCCCGTAGCGTGAAAATTCTACAGCAGGGGCCAGGCATTCTATAGCAGGGTCAAGGCAATAGCGGGGGGGGGGGCAGGTAATACATTTTACTAAGTAGAGCAAATAAGCAGAGGGGGGCCAGGCAAAACGCAGGGGGAAGGCCCCCCTGCCCCCCCCGCACGCTACGGGCCTATGTCTAAGTATTATCATCTAAGTACTAACACTAAGTGCTAGTATCCAAGTAGTAGTATCCACGTACTAACATCTAATTTGATCTAAGTATTATCATCCAAGTACCAACATCTAACTACCGACATCTATGTACTAGTATCTAAGATCTAGTATGTTATTTATTACTTTTTAGTGCATCAAACAAATAACAACAAAAAAAAAACATGTCAACAAAAGACAGAACATATGAAGCTCGGTACAGAGATAACCGCGATATCTTTCTGCACGTTTGGCTCTTAAGCCGTGGGGGTTTGTATCCCCTCTCCCCCCCCCCTTCCACTCCAGCTACTTCTATCTGTCATGTAATGTTCATAGAACGATGTAATCCCTTGCTCCTATAACAGTGATTACAATGTAGACATTGTGTAGCACCCTCTCTACTACTTCACTAATGTCCCTAGGGGTTAGAGGGTACAAAGGTCACTGCGGCACCACGGATGACGTAATATAAATTGAGTCCGCTAGTGATTCTAGGAGTTCAGTACGGGCAAGATAATAACATAATCTCATATAATAGCGATTTGGGTTCTGCATTAAATCGAAAGTAAAGAATTAATACAAAAGTATTCCAATTTAAAATACATTCTTGAAAAAAATCGGATCTGCCCGAAACCAAAAATAACCTAGCCTACCGAGGGGATATAACTCTATGCAAAGGTTTTGCAGGGTACAGCTAGTAATAACATAATCTCAATCATACACGTGTCCAGGTCTCTAGTTCAGAAGTGGCCGGACATTTTTTTAATAGCGGAGCCCCACTGGGCTCTTAAATGTAACGAAAGGCTCGAAAGTTGTGTGGGACATTAGATGAGATAATATATAAATCATGTGCAAACATCAATAGATGTGAACAACGAGCGAAGATGAGCGCGTGACAGATCAAACAGCCTGACGGGTCGTACTTGGGCCGCGGGCCGTTGTTTTACTCACGTTTGATCCAGGTTAAAACTCGGGACACCAATAGTAGTAGCACACAGACATTTTATAGTATTAGTTAGGAATTTTTCTGAAAATGTCCTCCGTGCATAACTATTTTTATTATTTAAACAGAATCAATAAATACAAAAATATAACAATCTATCACTATTCAAATTAACTTGCAGCAGGATATTATTCTGTTACATTTCAAAAAATCTAGTACTGCTCAAGACAATTGTTAAAAACACCACTATATGTTAGGGATTGGAGGCCGAGTGGTAGGCTCGCCTGTCGACCTGAGGCTCCTGGGTTTGAGTCCCTTCGGTATGAACCAAGGGAATTTTATTTTCAGGTCCTGGTTAAAATCGGTGAAATGCCATATGGGGCAGTAAGTAACGGCTGGGCAGTAGGTAACGGCTGGGCAGTAAGTAATGGCTGGGCAGTAAGTAACGGCTGGGCGGTAAGTAACGGCCGGGCGGTAGGTAACGGCCGGGCAGTAGGTAACGGCCGGGCAGTAGGTAACGGCCGGGCAGTAGGTAAGTAACGGCTGGGCAGTAAGTAAGTAACGGCTGGGCAGTAAGTAAGTAAGTAACGGCTGGGCAGTAAGTAAGTAACGGCTGGGCAGTAAGTAACGGCTGGGCAGTAAGTAACGGGCAGTAAGTAACGGCTGGGCAGTAGGTAACGGCTGGGCAGTAAGTAATGGCTGGGCAGTAAGTAACGGCTGGGCGGTAAGTAACGGCCGGGCGGTAGGTAACGGCCGGGCAGTAGGTAAGTAACGGCTGGGCAGTAAGTAAGTAACGGCTGGGCAGTAAGTAAGTAACGGCTGGGCAGTAAGTAAGTAACGGCTGGGCAGTAAGTAACGGCTGGGCAGTAAGTAACGGGCAGTAAGTAACGGCTGGGCAGTAAGTAACGGCTGGGCAGTAAGTAAGTAACGGCTGGGCAGTAAGTAAGTAATGGCTGGGCAGTAAGTAATAACGGCTGGGCAGTAAGTAATAACGGCTGGGCAGTAAGTAACGGCTGGGCAGTAAGTAACGGCTGGGCAGTAAGTAACGGCTGGGCAGTAAGTAACGGCTGGGCAGTAAGTAACGGCTGGGCAGTAAGTAACGGGCAGTAAGTAACGGCTGGGCAGTAAGTAACGGCTGGGCAGTAAGTAACGGCTGGGCAGTAAGTAACGGGCAGTAAGTAACGGCTGGGCAGTAAGTAACGGCTGGGCAGTAAGTAACGGGCAGTAAGTAACGGCTGGGCAGTAAGTAACGGCTGGGCAGTAAGTAACGGCTGACCACAAAAAACTTCCTTTGCTGAGATTACAGAAACAGACACAAAATACACTTCAGCTGCCCCGATGGCCCATTAGGGCTAAGGGAACCTTTTGCTATATATCAACATACACGTTTCTGTTACAAAGCTTAACACTCATCATTAAAAAAAAATGTAATTGCTCCACCCCCCCCTTTTTCCCCGACTCCCTTTTCATACTATAATCAATATGTTCACATGACGAATGAACACCACGTGCTATCTAATAATAGTTTAGTGCTAATAATAGTGAAGTACTTACCTTTTTTAAAAAAAAAATCCACACAGTTAAAAGTAAAGTCAATTCACTGTATTAAAAAAAAAAAAGAGAGAAGGGAACAATCACACAATCCACTGCTACAATCCTGATCCAGACATTAGTGTCAAAATGTCGCGTGTGTACAATAATCTCAACTGTGTTGTATCTTCATAACAGGACGACATAGAACTGCGACCGTGACACGGAACAGTGATTCGAGGAAGGAGAGAGGGGGGAGGGGGAGCAGGAGGGGGGGTCTGTTAGGGTGCGGCGGGTTGGGTTGAGGCGGTTTATCAGGCCAGGGTCTTCAGTGCTTCCCAGAAGAGAGATAACAGGAAACAATGAAAATAGTGTTAAACATTCTTTGCAAACTTGTAATAGTGGATTTTTTTTTCTACAGATATGGAAATGAAAAAAACAAACACGTAATATTCCTGAACAATCTAGAAAAACAACATATGTATATATGGAGGGTCCACTATTTGAACAAAAATCTGAACAGAAAAGTTACACTCTGGACTAGTTTGAAAAGTTCTGCAGAACACACGGCAGATTTTGGGTCTTTTTTTAACGCAACTTGTTAGTTTTATCACTAACACCCCCCACCCACTTCCTCACCTCTTCCTCCCCCCCTCTGTCTCCACCCCCAGCCATGCAGTACACTGCGTGCCCATATCTCTACACCCCTACTCCCTCCTTCCCACCCAAGCTCTGTAGCACACTCCTTGCAAATATTTCTCTCCACCCCACCTCCTCTCACTTTGCCACCATGACGCTTCCCCCCATTCTAAGATGCGGATCAGCTGTCAACACGTTTCGTCACTTCACCCCCCCCCACCCCCAAATTCACCCCGCCCTCTTTTATCTTGATCTCATTTATTTTAAACTACTGAAAACTACCTGATAAATATCACAGGGGGGGGGGGGGGAAACCCAACCGGAAAAAGAATAGTGTGTTCTATAGATAGAACATAATCTACGTCATTTTTTGTCCCCCCCCCCCTTTTTTTTTCTCTTTTCGATTTCCCCCCCCCCTCCCCAATCCTTGTTTTCCCCAAAGTGTATGGCCAATTAGGTTGGGGGGACAAGCTTCCAAAATGACATTAATTCAAACAACAAGACATAATTAACAGGCGTACATGTTTTCCAGGTGAAGGAATGCAGGTGACACTCCAAAACTTAACATAAATCCACGAGAACCAAACCTGGAAGTATGGGATCGACCGCCTAGGTTCAATGGTCAGTGATCCGGTAACAACCGCCTAAGGCCAATGGTCAGTGATCCGGTTATAATTCATTTAACGGGATATATCTCCTCTACCCGGCGCGTGAATCTCCCGATCTCAAGGTCTGTACTGGTTGTTATTGTCGATCCATTCAAACGTTGTCTGGCTATGACGTGTTCGCAACAAGTTTGGACGGAAAACCGCGAAGTTTATGCTACGCGTGGCTTTTTTTTTTTTAAATGTTTGTTAATTTATTATACATGTATTTTAAATAGGGCCACACAATCATTTAAGCTAGTGATTCCTGTCGGAGGTACTGGATTAGGATAAGTGATATCCACTGGATTAGGATATGTGATATCCACTGGATTAGGATAAGTGATATCCACTGGATTAGGATATGTGATATCCACTGGATTAGGATAAGTGATATCCACTGTATTAGGATAAGTGATATCCACTGTATTAGGATATGTGATACCCACTGGATTAGGATAAGTGATATCCATTGTATTAGGATATGTGATATCCACTGGATTAGGACAAGGGATATCCACTGGATTAGGACATGTGATATCCACTGGATTAGGATAAGTGATATCCGCTGGATTAGGACAAGTGATATCCACTGGATTAGGATAAGTGATATCCGCTGGATTAGGACAAGTGATATCCACTGGATTAGGATATGTGATATCCACTGGATTAGGATATGTGATACCCACCATATTCATTTCCATACAGTCAGAGAATGTGGTGTGGGGCGTTAGCATGTTAGCATACAGTTGTACAATGGGAACAGGGCCCGCTTTACGAATTGCGGGGCCCAAGTTAACTGATGCTTGTAGCTCTTGTAATTTTTTTTTTTTTACAATAACAACTATTACTGATAGTGATGCTAAATGTAAATTGCGGGGCCCAAGTTAACTGATGCTTGTAGCTCTTGTAAATTTTTTTTTTTACAATAACAACTATTACTGATAGTGATGCTAAATGTAAATTGCGGGGCCCAATTTGGAGCAATCGGTCAAATCGGTCTAAGGCTGGGCCTGAATGGGAAAGACCAACGGATAATGTCTTCAGATACCGTGGCTCAGAACATTCACAACTACATGTACTAGTTCCAACCTAAATGGCTGATGGAGCGCCGGAGCAGCCAATCGCATACATGCGTATGTTTAATATGTTACGGCCAAAGTCCGAAATCGGCCAAATATCAAACTGGCCGGCAACATCGGGAAGTGGCCAACATCGCATAACATTGACCGGCTCATGTCCGAACTTTTCTAGGTTTCGGGGGTTCGGCCAGCCAGTTTGCGAAATGGCATGGGGCGATCGGACAAAGTCGGAAGAAAAAAGGTCATGAAAGATTTTCGGGTGTTTGTGTATTGTAATGATTGGCCAGTATTGGCCACACACCTCGGCCAAAGTGAGAAATGTCCGGCCAATGCGGTAACAGGTCGAATTTCGGGCTTTGGCAGTGACACATACACACAACCCGCGGGTGGGAGGCGGAACAATGCAGTGGGTCCCAATTCACTCCCAAAAAAAAAACAGCCACTCATAAGTAAAGACATAGATAGACCCCCCCCCCTTCCCATTTTTTTTCTGGAGTCGTTAAGAAATTGTCCATCGTGCCCTCGCCTTAAGACGGTCTTGCTATCAGTCACTGTTGCAGGGGAATCAATGGCGTTCTTACTGATAGGCAGACTAGTCGACCACCTAGGGCCCCCACTTTAAAAGGGGTCCCCACTTCAAAAGGGGCCCCTTCAAATATTAATTTCTATTGAATCCGATGCTAAGAGCTCCTGATGTGTCCTTTTACCTTAGGACCCCATGGTCTCCTATTGCCCCATATATCTCAGGGAGACTCTCCTAAGGGCCCCCTACCCCGTACATCTCTGGAAGTCAGCATCTATCGCTTCCAAATAACTGAAAACGGCTCTGTGGGAATGATATGGAGAGCAAAATGCTTACTAGCCTTTAATGAAAACAGCTAATGACCAATGATGACCACAATACTGACCAGGGTGGACACACGCACACCGTACAGGTGCAAAAAATTCTAAACAATATTAGGTTCAAAATAATGTAGTTGTATTCAGCGCCGAACCTAGGGATTTTGGGGGGCCCGGGGGCTTGGCCTCTTTGGGGGCCACTGTATTTTGACATTCGACACATTACATGAGATAATGTACTTAATATTTAATGTAAACACTTGTTTGGGACCCCCTTAACCTGGGGCCCGGGGGACTTTCGAATTTCGATCCCCCCTTCCCCCCACCCTAGGTACGCCTCTGGTAGTATTATACATGTATAGCCTATAACTTGCAGTATACTCACAAGCCAAATTCCAACTTCTCAAAAAAGGCCGTTTTTAAGTTTTTAGGGAGGGAGGGGGGCTAGGCAGAGACAGCAAGATATTCTTGGGCTTTAGGCAGAGATACATAGTCTAGAGCCTAGGCATAGAGAGATATACGATGGCCTTAGGCAAAAGTACTTGGCGAGGCCCCCATAGCTTTACATTTAACATGATATTTTTGGAAGGGGCCATTTTGGCAGCGGGGAAATAGGGCCACTAACCGACAACCTAGTTTGTCTGTCCATAAGCAGGGCCCTTCTCTCAAAATGTGTGTCAACTTAACCACTGATAATGGGAATTACAATAAACAGTACAGGTACTTCCAGATAAGGACAACAAGCATAGCCATAAATTATTGGCTCCTGGGAGTGTGTCTTGCTGCATTTCTTTCTCGATGAGCACACCAACTTGAGCAAACCGAATATACACACCAACTTGAGCACACTGAATATACACACCGACTTGAGCACACCGAATATACACACCATCTTGAGTACAACGAAAATACACACCGACTTGAGTACACCGACTATACACACCGACTTGAGCACACCGAATATACACACCGACTTGAGCACACCGAATATACACACCATCTTGAGTACAACGAAAATACACACCGACTTGAGCACACCGAATATACACACCATCTTGAGCACACCGAATATACACACCGACTTGAGCACACCGAATATACACACCGACTTGAGCACACCGAATATACACACCATCTTGAGTACAACAAAAATACACACCGACTTGAGCACACCGAATATACACACCATCTTGAGTACAACGAAAATACACACCGACTTGAGCACACCAACTTGAGCACACCGAATATACACACCGACTTGAGCACACCGAATATACACACCGACTTGAGCACACCAACTTGAGCACACCGAATATACACACCATCTTGAGTACAACGAAAATACACACCAACTTGAGCACACCGACTTGAGCACACCGACTATACACACATTACTAACACACTAAAGTACTTTCAAATTTAGCAACTCTATATTTTTTCCTCTCTAGGTGCAATGCTATAATGGTGATTAAATTGTGTCTCAGTGTATTAATTAGGCTTACACTGTCTGCTGGGGGTAAAGTTTCATTGATCGAGATGAGACTCTGAGGCCCCTTTCGTAAAGTTAGTTTAGGATTGGTCTCTTGTTTATTTTCCTATAATAAAAAAAAAACAAACAAACCAAAAAGAAACGTTCTTATGTACAAATGTCCAACCGAGAGAAGTAAGACCAGGTTCATAACGATTCTTGTGGGTGGATGAAGTCACGTTGAGTTAATACGGGAAGAAAATACAATGCTTTACGTGACGTGACCGCGGCCGGACTTAGACTTGATAAGGCCCAAAGCTATTTAAGATATTGGGGGGCCTTTTATAGTTCCAGATATTATATGTCGGTGCCAAATATTTCAGTATGTATGACCATTGCTCACTCGGATAATTTTTTTTCGGGGTTTGGCGGGGGGGGGGGGGGAAGAAAGTGGGAGCTCTAAGCTATACCTTGTGCAGCTTATACGTAAATCCTGCGCTAGACGTGACCTAAATTAATTCAAAAAAGGAAGCACTCAATCTGCTGTACCAGTAACTAGAACAGAATTTGCTTATCGCCATGGACTTTGAACTCTTGCACGTCTTTTCTTTTTGGCTCACATATCAAGCGAAAGTCTGTCAAAGGCACACCGTGAAAGTCTGTCAATGACACACCGTGAAAGTCTGTCAATGGCACACCGTGAAAGTCTGTCAATGACACACCGTGAAAGTCTGTCATTGACACACCGTGAAAGTCTGTCAATGAAACACCGTGAAAGTCTGTCAATGGCACACCGTGAAAGTCTGTCAATGGCACACCGTGAAAGTCTGTCAATGACACACCGTGAAATTCTGTCAATGACACACCGTGAAAGTCTGTCAATGACACACCGTGAAAGTCTGTCAATGACACACCGTGAAAGTCTGTCATTGACACACCGTGAAAGTCTGTCAATGAAACACCGTGAAAGTCTGTCAATGGCACACCGTGAAAGTCTGTCAATGGCACACCGTGGAAGTCTGTCAATGACACACCGTGAAAGTCTGTCAATGGCACACCGTGAAAGTCTGTCAATGAAACAAAGGGCGGCCTTTGGGAGGGGGACCAAGAGCCCTACTTTTTTTTTCCAGGGACTGACAGACTTTTGACGATCAACCATCCGGGATTCCTCTGAAGGTTTTAAGTTTGAAATGTTTATAAAATGTTTGGACTGGTTTAGCGAAGGATAATGGCTACGTTCTGGTCAGTCTTACGGTACACGCATACGAGTGTAGGGTAAATCCCTCACGGGAACCCCCATTCCCAGATAATACCCCAGGTACTAATCCCTCATGGGACTCCTCATGACTTTACCCCATGTACAGAATACCCCTCCTCGTTAAAGGGAAAAAAATTATCATTTATAAAAATGTTATATAAAGAACTATTACTTGACATTTCTGTTAGATTAAAATAAATGTCCTGTTTGTTTGTCTGTTTATCACTTTGTTTTTGTTTTGTTATTTTCTCGCACCATCTCTGCACGATATGCTTAGGATCAATACGGTGTCTCGTGTTGGTCATTGACAATGTAATCTATAGTTTTCCCATACTTGAAACACTGTTACGCTATTATAATGTACAGTGGTCATTTTATGAGTATCTGACCAAATCATAGATAAAAATGGTCGTTTTAATTAATAAATTTTTAAATTATTTGAAAGCACTTAAGACAGTTCCTAAATGTAATTAAGACAGTCCCTAAATGTACTTAAGACAGTTCCTAAATGTACTTAAGACGTTCCTAGATTTACTTGAACAAATCTTAAATAAAAGTGAACTGTTGCATTAAAAAAAACTACTAAAGACAGTTACAAGTACAGTAATTTATGAAAGTGTGTTACATACAAATAAAAAATCAGACAGAATAATAAGTTTTAAAAAATTAGTTTTAACAGCTAAGTTAAACATTTGAGGTGGGTAGGGCACATAGAATGGGAAACAACAGAGGTACAAAGGCAATATATAAGACAACACCCAATGAGAAAAGGCCTAAAGGCAGACCAAGAAACAGATGGTTAGAGGAAGTGGAGAAAAACCTTAAACAGCCATAGGAGTGAGAGAGTGGAGGAAGAAGGCCATGGATCGGGAAAATGGCCAAAAACACTAAATGGGCTGTAAAGTCAAAGGAAGAAGAAGTTAAACTTCATATTTTTCACAAAAAAAAAAAAACGAGGAGGGGGCTGCCAGGTTTCGTCAATGGATGTGATGTCCATGTGGGGTTTGACCCTACTGAAAACTCGTCCGTACACCCACGCAGGCATCTACTTTGACCTCGATCAACACCCACGCATGGATCTACTTTGTACTCGATCAACTACAAGAATGGCCCACCCTTCCCCGCGAAGAATGTTGAGAGGTAATTGCAAAACCGCCCCCCCCCAGTCTAGACTTGCAGTTATTTAAATCGGATGAGGGGGAAAAAATGTCTGAACCGATCGTCTGCTGGTTCCTAGATCAAACAGCTCATTAGCATACCACAGTGACGACATGGAACGAATGAATAAATTAACTCAATCCAGGGTTTCTAAAAAAAAAAAACCAACAAAAAACAGTTCCCCGTTAAACACTGAAAAACCGGTTCAGGGCCATCGCTAATCGGTGCCGAGCCTAGACATTTCGGGGCACTGGGGGGCTTAGCCTCTTTGGGGGCCACTGTATTTTGACATTCGACACCATGACATGAGATAATGTATTTGATATTTAATGTAAAAAAAAAATCTCCGGCCCCCCCCTCAAGCTGGGGCCCGGGGGACTTTCGAATTTGGATCCCCCCTCCCCCACCCTAGGTACGCCTCTGTCGCTAATTGGGGTGGGAGGGGGCGGGAGGCACCCCGAAAGACATCTCAAGGGGCCCCTGTCAAGCTGTGTGCCCTTTATTTCGTATACAACATTAGTCTATAAATCAACTTGTCATTGGTAGGTGTGGTGATCAGAGACGGATGTCAGATGGTATTGACTGCCAGGGGGCCCCAAAAATACATGGCGTGAAGTCTTTTAGAGTGTTATGCGCAGGTAAAAATCAGTTATAGAACTGTTTCAAAATAATAAAGAGGAAGGGAAATTAGGTCGACTGCGTGCATGTGGTTGATTTTTCTTCAATTTCGCGAAGAATGACTAATGTTTTCATTTCACACATGATTAAAAAAAAAACAACAACTAAGCTACGCGACTGTAAAAGATATGAGAACCAATGGCATCAACCCGTACACGGTAACTGTGTGTGTGTGTGTGTGTGTTTTATCGTAAGTGCATTATGGTCATAGATGACAACGAAGACCTGTGTACAAACGACTCTCCCAACCATTAAGCTACGGATTGATTTCGAATCTGAACCTTAAATTCATTAAATCTTTGCAGTCTCCACCCACTGCCATCTATTTCTTCTGCCAATCAAAACGTGCACTATATTTTGACTTGTGACATCGGTGAGGAGACTTCACCACGTGACAATATAACACCGTCATATCTGCACAGATCTATACAGACAAACAAAAAATACTCTCCACACCACAAGGCTCAACGTTAACTGTTTTATTATTCGTTTAAATCGGACACCCATCATCATATGACCCATTAGACGACCCTACCCAAGCGAAGAAAGGTCGGTGTACCATTTCCTGATATTGTACGTTTTCCGAGAAATAGATCCGTGTTTCGATTATTTAAAAATGAAACTAAAAGATTGTTTGTTTGTTTTTTTTCTTGGATAAGACTAAATGTATTAATAAAAAAAAAAAAAAAAATTCCTAACTCATATCGATTTAGGACTGCCAATTTTGCATATTTTATCCAGATCAAGATATTGTTGGAGAATTCTGTGAAAATGCTATCAAACAATAGATCTAAATCAAATAATAGATCTGAATCAAATAATAGATTTGGATCATTTTATTTTGTCATATAGATATTCCATTATCATTACTTTCTTAATGTTTAGTTTAATTAATGTAGATATCTTTCACATTTTTTTTTCTGGATAATTCTTTAAGAAAATTGATTACATCCCTGCTCAAATGGTTATTTGAAAGCCACGAGTAGCCAGCACGCAGGTCAGCGTCATACAAAAACTTCATTAGTTGAGTCACCTAACACACCCGTGGCGCCTCCATGCACTTATCCCAACTGAACGTAAAGTTCATTCGAGCTATATATATATATATATATATATATATATATATATATATATATATATATATATATTCTCATCAGAGCCGTTTTTATTTTTTGGGGCCCTTAGCAGAGCCACATGTGGCCCTTGGATGAATTTTTTTAGACCCCCCCCTCACCCAACGAGCCTGTTTTTGTTTATATTATTTAATTAACTTTGAAGACTAACTATGGTAAGTGTGACTATACTGTGACTCTTCTAATCAGAGGCGTAACTAGGGTGTGGGGGTCCACATTCAAAAGCCCCCCCTGTTTACCCGTGAAGGTGTCACATGACAAGTTGTGCTAAAATTAGCCATCTACGAGTGCACGGTCTAATGGCTGTTTAGTGACATTTTAAAGTTGGCCTCATTCAGTGGGGGAAAAAAAAACAACAACACTGGTGTTACAGTGGTGTAGTAGCGTGTAACCGTCAATAACCGACAGTAAACCGTCTATAATCTCAACTTACAGTGTCACCGTGTTTTGTCCTGAATGAAATAGTGACCCAAATTCCGGCCATTCATTCCGTATCTGATGTTATGGTGTTGAGTTTGAAACATGTCATTTATATAAATAAGTGGTATACTTTAATCAAAAGCAAATATTTCCATTCAGGGTAAGGGGGTTGGGGGGGGGGGGACGACACAGCCCAGTCTAAAAACAACGTGAGGTTATTAAAATAAGGCTTCATATATACACACATGCACACACATAGTTTAATTTAGTCTAGCTTTACACCTTAATAAAAAAAAAAAACAAATTTGTTGTGATGTGTTATTTAAATTACTTATTCGGAATAAAAAATGAATACAAAACGTGAATTTTTTTTTTTAAATAAAGGTTCTAGGTAGTCACGTGGCCTGCTCCCAAGGGGGTAAGATTCGCCACACTATTGGCCATCGGGGGGGGGGGGTTAATGAAAGTAACGGGATGTTATGACATGACACCAGCAGTGTTGACATGTCTGTGTAATGTAGGCTTGTACAGTGCTATACATGTACTCTCTAACCTTTCACTTATTGCAACGCAACTTTAATTTTAGTCTGTGAGCGGCAGTGGGCGATTATAAAATTGAAATAAATGTTTCAACGCTAAACTTATGTGATTAACTTTCAAAGATTGAGTTGACAAAAAAAAACCAAACTGTAACATTGTTGTGCTTTTTTTTTTTGCGCCTCATTTTAACGCCACGTAAAACAACAATTAAAATGTCTTCCAAATTTCACGTGACACAAGGTCATGCTGGGATTGGTAGACTGATAGTTTAATACATCTGGGAGTTGGCGCTAAAGGATTGTTTTTATTGGAATGACAGTTATATCGTTTTAAGTTAAAGTCTCTCCACGATGGGGGATGGACGCGTTATGCGGAATGAGAAGGTGGTGATAGTCAAAACGTACTTCGCAGCTTTTAGAAAAGTAAATTACATTCTATAATTTACTAAGGTATTGTAGGACTTGAGGTGAAGCTAGTAAAAATTTAGTACAAAGAAAATATACAAAAGTGAGACGTTCGATAAACTCAGTATTAACAAAATTTCAATAACCATTTTTTTTTTCAAAATATTAGTACATGCCTAGATGATTCCGTTGTATGGAACTAACATGTACTGGTAACCTGTCTTCCTTTGTTCATTTGCTCTGTCTGTCTACTCGCCCACATGTCTGTCTGCCAAACAGCCCCCCTCCCCGCCTTTCCGTCTGTTCATCTATCGATCGATCAATTCATTCACAAATACGTCCGCACGACTAAATAGATATATTGCAATGCGACTGTTTTACTCGCTTTAAGACGATGTGAAATTCGCCAAAAAAGTTAGTTTGGGGATTCCCATTATATGCCTTGTAATTTCTGAAAGAGACTTAACCCAGGTCATGCACAACTTACACTTCCATAACGTTTACATGGACTTGTACACAACTGTCTGATTTTACATTGACTTGTACGCGTAATGTCTGACTTTACATGGACTTGTACACAACTGTCTGATTTTACATTGACTTGTACGCGTAATGTCTAACTTTACATGGACTTGTACTCAACTGTCTGATTTTACATGGACTTCTCCTGTCTTGTACGCGTAATGTCTGATTTTACATTGACTTGTACACAACTGTCTGATTTTACATGGACTTGTACTGTCTTGTACGCGTAATGTCTGATTTTACATTGACTTGTACGCGTAATGTCTGATTTTACATGGACTTGTACGCGTAATGTCTGACTTTACATGGACTTGTACGCGTAATGTCTGATTTTACATGGACTTGTACGCGTAATGTCTGATTTTACATGGACTTGTACGCGTAATGTCTGATTTTACATGGACTTGTACGCGTAATGTCTGATTTTACATGGACTTGTACGCATAATGTATGATTTTACATGGACTTGTACGCATAATGCCTGATTCAAGATGAAAAGATATAGGCCTACCGCATTAGTTTGAACTCAGAAATTCCGAACTTCTATATTCCGGGACACCAGACACCAAGATCTATGATAGAAATTAAAATATAAAAAGAATCGCAATCGCTTTCCCCCCCCCCCACCCCAGAGGGTTGGCCGCTCATTCCGGCTATTCATACAGTCAAAGTACTATTAAAGGCCATGGCGCTAGAACTTTTAACAAGATTTAGCGAAAACAACAACTTACTGATTTAAGAATAAAAATTATATTATAAAAAATATTTTACAAAAAACAACGTTTTTCTTGCGTACTAAAAAGCAGAAAATATTTTCTGAATAAATTGGTAACATGGTAATAGACTTTATGACTGACTTGACTTAATCCTCTGACTCCGCGTGGGAGCATAGGGCCTCAACAACGCTCTTCCAGCGAACTCTATTTTGGGCGTCTCTCTTCAGCTGAGCCCACGTCCATCCAGCTGCCTTCATCTCTCGCTCAGTGCAGCGTCTCCATGTCTCCTTTGGCCTGCCTGCTCTTCTCTTTCCCTGCGGGTTCCACTCTAGCGCCTGCCTTGTGACATTGTCTGGGCTCTTGCGCAGCGTGTGGCCTATCCAGCCCCATTTTCTCTTCCGGATCTCTTGGTCAATGGGGGTCTGCTTTGTTCTTTCCCACAGGGCGGCATTGGAGATTTTTTCTGGCCATCTGATACCTAAGATATTGCGGAGGCATCTGTTAATGAACACCTGCAGTTTTGTGGTGGTTGTCTTGGTCAGTCTCCAGGCTTCTGAACCATATAGTAGCACTGCTTTCACGTTGGTGTTGAAGATGCGGACTTTTGTCCGCCCAGAAAGTGCGGTAGAGTTCCAGAAGGGACGCAAGGTATTAAAGGTGTGCCTCGCTTTGTTGATACGGCTTCTGATGTCTTCGTCTGCTCCTCCATCCTTGCTCACCACACTGCCCAGGTAGACAAACTTGTCCACTTCACCGATGTTGGATCCTTGTAGTTGGATTGGATCTTGTTGCTTGTTGTTTATCCGTATGGTTTCTGTCTTTTTGGTGTTGATGTTGAGCCCAACTTTGTTTGCTTCGTCTGCGAGCCTATTCAGTTTCTGTTATGCATCTTGTTGCCGGTGTGACAGTAGGCTGACGTCATCCGCGAAGTCGAGGTCTTCAAGCTGCTTGGTGAAGGTCCATCGAATTCCTGTGATTGCATTCTCAGTGGACTTCTTCATGATCCAGTCTACTACCAGAAGGAAGATGGTCGGCGACAACAAGCAGCCCTGCCTCACTCCGGTCCTGACCTCAAAAGGCTCCGTCAGCTTGCCTTTGTGGATAACCTGGCACGTGGAACTGGCGTACATTTGTTGGATGATGGCGATGAACTTGGGTGGGATCCCGTAGTGTGCCATGAGGTTCCAGACAACATTCCGGTCCACGCTGTCGAAGGCCTTCTCGAAGTCCACGAAGATTGAGTAGAGTGGAGACTGCCATTCAAGGGACTGCTCTATAATGATGCGCAGGGTGGCGATGTGGTCGGTGCATGACTTGTCCTGCCGAAAGCCTGCCTGTTCGTTTCTTAGTCTTTTGTCTAAAGCCTCCTTCAGTCTCTCTAGCATGATGCGCGTCAAGATCTTGCTTGGAACAGACAGGAGCATGATGCCTCGCCAGTTGTTACAGCTGGATAAGTCACCTTTCTTCGGGAGCTTGACGAGGTGCCCTTGTCTCCATTCAGCAGGTACTTGTTCTTGCGTCCAGACTTTCTGGAGCAGAGGGAGAAGCATGTTTGTTGTTGTGGGGACATCGGCTTTCAGGGCTTCTGGTGGTATGCCGTCTGGACCTGCAGCTTTGCCTGATTTGATATTCTTCACCGCCTTAGTGATCTCCACTTTAGTGGGTGGGTTGGTGTTGACATCTAGAAGACTGTCTGCTGGTGGTATAGTAGGGGGTTGTTTTTGTGGGGGTCTGTTCAGAATTTCTGTGAAATGCTGGGCCCAACGTTCTCTCTCCTGACTTTCAGTTGTGATGGTTTTCCCGTCTTTGTCTTTCACAGAGCACATTTGCTGCGTGTTCTTGCCTGCCAGGGTCCTGGTAATTTCGTACAGCCTCTTCATATCTCTCTTGCCTGCTGCTGTTTCTGCCTCCTCCGTTAGGTCGTGGATGAATTCCCTCTTGTCTGCTCTGGCGCTATTCTTCACTTTCTTGTTTATTTCCGAGTACTTTGCCTGCAGGTCTCTTTTCTCCTGTTGGTCATGACTGTGGTTGATCCTCTCTTTCAATGTTTTCCTCTCCTCCACGAGGTCCCAGGTGCTTGCGGTCAGCCACTCCTTGCGCTTTTTTGTCTTCTTTCCCAGGACTTCTTTGCAGGTATCTGTCCAGCTCTTTTTAATCTCCAGCCAGTGTTCCTCTATTGTTTTCTCAGCCAAGTCAGCTAGTGCCTCAAAGCGGTTTTTCAAACTGCATTGGTACTCTGCGGTTTTTCTGGCATCTTTCAGGCTCTGGACGTTGTACTTGAAGGAGGGTCTCTGTGCTTTGTCCTTGTGGGCTCTCAGTTTCAGCTTCACGGTAGCCTGAACTAGGTGATGGTCCGATGCAGCGTCTGCTCCTCGTTTCACCCTCACATCCAGAAGGCTTCTCCTCCACTTGCGGCCGATGGAAATGTGGTCTATCTGGTTCTTAGTTTTTCCATCAGGGGATATCCAGGTCTTCTTGTGGATGTTTTTGTGAGGGAAGATGGTGCCTCCAATCACTAGGTCATTGAAAGCGCAGAAATCCGTGAACAGTTCTCCGTTGTTGTTCATATCTCCGATGCCGTGTTTGCCCATGATGAGCTCTTTATTAGTGTTGTCGTTTCCTACTTTGGCGTTCAGGTCCCCCATCAGTATCTTGAGGTCTCTTCTGTGCACTTTGTCAATGGTATTTTGTAAGGCACTGTAGAAGTTGTTTTTCTCTTCTTCATCTGCCGTATTGGTAGGGGCGTAACACTGTATGATGGTGACGTTTCTTCCCTTTGACTTGAGTCGTGCTGTCAGTATCCTTGCAGAGACAGGCTCCCACTCTATCAGTGCCTTGGCTGCATCTGGTGTCATGAGCAGTCCAACTCCCTGTACATGTTCTTCTTCTGGCCCAGAGTAGATGAAAGTTTCTCCACTTGTCAGTTTGGTTTGTCCATTTCCATTCCATCTGGTTTCGCACAGTCCTAAAATTTGGAGCCCATATCGTTTCATCTCTTTTGTGACTTGTGCTGCTTTGCCTCTTTCATAAAGGGTTCGGATGTTCCAGGTTCCGATCTTGGTTTTGGTCTTGGCTGTCAGAAGATAGGTCGGCGCACTGGCTTCCCGAAGGCTTTCACCAGCTCGCGTCATAAGCTCTACTGGAGAGATATCTTCATCCTCAGCTAAGTTGATTTCTAAGTTCGTTGTTTCGGTTTCTATAACAAGCTTGTTTTTTACGGGAGTGGGTTGTTAACCCCCAGCCCAACCCCCAACCTGGAGGACCAGTGGACTGCTCTTCGTCTGGCCTCTACCCGTCGACCTGTCTGGCATGGGAGGCCCTACCAGGAGCACGAGGCTCCAGCCAACTTAGCTCTCAGGGTTATCAAAGCACGCAAGCCCCCCCCCCCCACCGCGGCAAGGTGGCAGTCCTTGGGGAAGAATAGACTTTATAAGAGCTTCTAATTTTTATAAAAAAAGGAAAATTGTTAAAAACATAAACGTGTATGTGGGCTGAAAAAAAAATATTATCTGGGCACATTCGACGGAGCATGGGTAAACTAGGAAAGTGCCAAGGACACCAAGCTCATCTCCCCCCGCCCCATCCACCCCACCCTCGCTGTTCCCCGCCAGTAGAAATCTCTATGAAATATTGTGATACGCAGGTTTGTAAAGTAAAAAAAAGCTATAATGTCTTGAATTATTGTGAATGTATTCATGCGGATAAATTAATCGTCAAGCATTCAAGCTGATCTGATGATTAGTATGCACGCATAGGGATAAGCCCTGGCCCCCTTCACGTTCTTTCTGCCTGGATCACTCCCTCCAAACGCCCCTGTATCGATTAATTTAGAGTACACAAAAAAAAAACACCAAAAACAAACAACTCTGTTTACTTGCCGAATATCAAAAATGGAGCCAGGGGAAAAAAAAGGGACGCTTACAGCTGGCACTTTCATGCAAGAAGTTTCATATTAAATAAGAATGTGTTCATTCTAAGAATGGCACTATTCTAACATTCAAGTAGGCTACATCTCTACTGTCAGTATAGGTCGTGTCAGTACTGTATATTAAATAAGAATGTGTTCATTCTAAGACTGGCGCTATTCTAACATTCAAGTACATCGCTACTGTCAGTATAGGTCGTGTCAGTACTATTTAAGCCTATAGTCCGTCCTCTAAAAATTATTATTATTTTTAGTTGGGGAAGTAAAGGCGGCTGGGTGTTTGTGCTAACCACGTAATCCCTTTATATGCCGAGGATACCAAAACGGATGAATTCTAAACTTCTTCTGCCCCGATGGCCAACTAAACTAAGGGAACTTAACTTTATTATGTATATTTTTCCCCAACCTGTCAGATAGTAAAGAGACCAATCTATAGTTTAGTTGACAGTCTTATGTTTACTGAGTTTTCAATAAAACCTGTTGTTGCGTTCCCGCACTAAATAATAACACAAGCGTCTTTTTTTTCTGCGTAATTTTTTTAAATCGTAGACCAGCATCATTTGTAACGAGGTTTTGCAATCTGGATTACGCCAAACAAATTTTTATGCCATTTAATCTTGGGCCTCTGCAATCTTCACCATTTTACAGCACAACGAGGACCCTTATCGGGCAGGGACAATAGACATGTGTTATGTTTGCACCTTACTTCTTGCGGTCGAAATGATAACTGTAGTTTTACTAAACATTATAGTAAAATCAGACTACGTAACTTCAGGCAAATAACAATATATATATATATATATATATATATATATATATATATATATATATATGTATATTAGTGTGGCCCAAAATAACTTTTTGTCAATTTTTTGGAGCATTTTGTACTTTGTGTTTCTTTTGACTTCAAAACAGCACAGAAAAAATTTCATGAATATATGTGTCACATTCTGTGATTTCATTAATGAAATCCAGAACATTCTCCTATCGTATCACTCGTGAGGGGGGGAGATCATACAGAGGATAGCCACAGACTTTTGTATTCACAGGTGGTCAGCGCGTCTGGCACTAGATTAACCCCCTTTAATTCTGACATCACCTGTGAAATGTCTAGAGGGTGAGATAAGATATAAATAGGTTAGACAAAGACATTGTCTTCCCATGTTTTCCACACTGTGATTAGTCTGTCTAGCACCCACTATCACTTTTTGTCACCTGGGGAGAAAATGTCTCTAAGGGAGATAACCCGTGCCCTTGACCTTCAGACGAGCGAGAGGGATGGGTTCTTTGTCTCTTTACCCCCCCCCTTATCTTGAAGGTTGGAACTGTCCACGAGGGAGGGGCAGCAGATCACGCACGATGAGCGTGCTATACCCGGCTCGCTGCCCATTGGTCAGCGAAGTCGCTCTCGAGCGAGAGCGGTTTTGCGTGGCGCAACTTCCGGGCAGTTGGCGTGGACTTGACTGGAGTTAGAATTGGTTGATCAGTGAGCATCGGGCAGTCGAGGAGAGAGGTCGAACTCAGGCTCCAGCTGGGGTGGGAAACCAGGCTGTTAGTGTGGCAGAACCTAGACGTTCGACCACCGCAGACCTGAGTTCTTATGAGAACTACCCACCCCAGGTAACTATTCTGATGTATGTATTATATTGTTTGTAGTAGCCGGTAACGCTACTGTCCTTTTTAGGACACGCTGAGATTGCATTCTTTTTTTCAATGTGAATAAATATGTGTTGTGGCGTATTCACTTATGAGTTTCTTTACTCATTTCTTGTTGTGTTGTGCGTCCTGTTTAACCACGTGGCTGTGACAAATATAAATGCTGGCTAGAACTCAGTAGGTGATCATACCCACAGACAACGACCGCAGGGACCCCGAAAGGGGGCCTTGACAATATGACTTTATTTAGTACTGCCTCATCGACACTGAGATTTTAAATCATTTTGAATGAATTTTGAATGTGAGTATGTATATATAAAGTACACAGAAAATACTAGAAGGTTTTGGAAAGTTTTAGAAAAAATGTATACAATTCTAGAAGGTTCTGAAAGATTCTCTGAAATCTCAAGAAGGTTCTAGAAGTTTTGATTTTCATATAACTAGCCAGCTTTACCAGAGCATTTCAACTTAGTTATGAAAATCAAGTGTTCTAAGATCAAATGTTGCGGCTATATAAATATCATTCATTTAGTTATGACTACCATCTCGAAAAGTGTTGTTCATTTGACTGGCTTAGAAGTTGACACAACTTCTGTTTATTGAGCTAGGTACTTCCTCTAATTGACCCTACTGGCCAATGGTATGTTTACAAACACAGCCGTCTGGCAGTCAGTTGATACTATTTTTTCATAAACTATTCCTTAGCTTGTATACTGTCCAGTTGACATGCCAATGTTTATTGAGCTAGGTACTTCCCCTAATTTAGACTACTGGCCAATGGTATGTTTACAAACACAGCCGTCTGGTTGACATTCGGTAAAATTTTTTCATGAGGACAGACTAATGTCCATTGAGCTAGGTACTTCGCCTAATTGAGCCTACTGGCCAATGGTATATTTACAAACACCGCCCGTCTGGCAGTTAGTTGGTACAATTTTTTCATGACCTATTTCTTTGCTTGTATACTGTCTAGTGGACATGCCAATGTTTATTGAGCTAGGTACTTCCCATAATTGAGCCTACTGGCCAATGGTATGATTACAAACACAGCCGTCTTCAATAAGACATGTGGGGGTACTACAACTGGACCGGATGTGCTGCTATTCAAGCGCTTTAAGACGTTTTGGCTAAAAATAAGGCATAAGTTAGTATATGCCAAGATGTTCGACTGGAGCAAAATCTCAAGCCATTAAAAGAAGTCATATATATATATATATATATATATATATATATATATATATATATATATATATATATATATACAGTTACAGATTTGAAATATGATACAAGCTTATGAGAAACACAATTTGTATTGTTCTTTACCAATTATGCTATTTGACATTCTCAGATTAAATTAGCAAAAAATAACTGCATACACATAAGTAACGTAAACATTTTTAAATGAAAAGCCACTGAGACAAATATCGATCTATAAAAGTCTAAAAAAAATCTCCGTGCTTTCAGCTGGCCTTTTAGAACGTGCGCCAGGCATTGCCCACCATCACGTAGGCATCCGATGTGTGGATTAATAAACAGGACGGAGGATATTGTTTGGAGGCGAGAGTAGAGTGCAGCCTAGCCCGCCTTGGCATCAGTGGGATGACTCTAAAAATTGCCAATATAGTCATGTCTGAGGTTCAAACCCAAGACCATAGCAGCTTGAGCGTTTGTTATAGCCGTCTGAAACAACAGCTAAACAGCAAGCTGGGCATTTAAGAATACGCATTAAACGAAAGAAACATAACAACTTTTAGATAGGGGGCCGAAATATAATGACCCCTCCCTCCCCCCTCTTAAGGGCATAGATGGAGCCAGTGCGTTTATTCAGTTCTTACAACAATGTCAGGTTTTTATGGACCTCATATGCAGAGGCGGATTTAATTGAAGGCGCACTGATCGCGCGGTTGTTCAAAAGCCCTACCCCCCCCCCCCCCAAACCCTAGTTTCAAACCTGTACATTTATTTTCATTGTCTCTGTCGGTATATAAAAAAAGCCCCCGATATTTTCCTCTGTGTCCGGAGCTCTAGTCGACCTCAATCAGCTTCTGTTCAATACAGAGGAGTATAATTTCCTACCCAGAATTCCGTTTTGGCGTCTGCTTCTATTATGCTCAGGAAAAAAAAACACACACACACACACTTGGAGCTTTTTTTTTCCTTACATGTTTTTCTATTTGACGTCCACTCACCCCAAACACATCAAGAGACACACCCACGAACCCCTAACCCCTCCCCCACACCCACACACACCCACGCGCACACAGAGGCTTTTAAGCCTATCATACGGCAACAACAGAGTCCTGATTTAGAAAAACAAAAAATGTTTATTCGGTGGTTGTTTCCCCTTCCCCCATTACCATGAAATGTTTAATCGCTGTAAATAACACACACACAAACACACACACACAAACACACACACAAACACACACAAATCAGCGAGTATTACAAAACAACAACAACAGCAACAAGCCTGCAAACAAGTGTCACTGAGTTCCCTTTTTAGGATTTAAATTTTTAAAAAAAAAAGAAAAAAAAAACTGTCTGCCGAATTGTAGCGACTGGAATAAAAAAAATGTGTACCAGGTTTGTTTTTTTTAAATCTTGTAATTTTTTTTTTGTTCCATGCCTGTTTGTAATTTGATCGATATTACAAGGGGTGAGATGGATGGTCGGTTAATAGACGAACTAGCTGGCATGATGATCTTCAAAAGTCTGAACAGATTGTGTTGCTGTGAGGGGTGGGTAGCGCTGGGTGGTGGTTGTTGAGGGAGTAGGGGGGGGGAGGGGTCGGGAATAAATCACCCCTATAATTCATCTTGTCAGATGACGAAATATCGAATCCATCACAAGCTTAAATAGGAAGCTATTTTTGGATAGTTGGATCACCCACACAGATAGATAGATTAGATATATAGATAGGTAGATTAGATAGATAGATAGTTTAGAAAGAAAGAAAGACAGACGAACAGAAAGACCCATAGGCAGACATAATATATAGACAGACAGATAAATAGACATACATATAGACAGACATACAAACAGACAGACATACAAACAGACAGACATACAAACAGACAGACAAACAGACAGACAGACAAACAGACAGACAGACAGACATACATACAGACATACATACAGACAGACATACAGACAGACATACAGACAGACAGACATACAGACAGACAGACATACACACATACATACAGACAGACAGACATACAGGCAGACAGACATACATACAGACATACATACAGACATACATACAGACAGACATACAAGCACCTCCTTACAAATGTTTGGGTTATTTCTCCCCATTGCAATGGTTCCTGTATTTTTTAAATATGACCCAAACAGGACAAGGGACTTCACATTCATTACCCTGTCACCCCTCCCCCCCCCCCTCTGTTTCGGACTGGGTCTAAAAATATTGGTGACATGAATATAACAGTGACCCACGAGAGTATAACAGTGGCCCACGAGAATATAACAGTGGCCAACGAGAATATAACAGTGGCCCACGAGAGTATAAGTGGCCCACGAGAATATAACAGTGGCCCACGAGAATATAACAGTGGCCCACGAGAATATAACAGTGGCCCACGAGAATATAACAGTGGCCCACGAGAATATAACAGTGGCCCACGAGAATATAACAGTGGCATACTCTATGACGCCGTCATTTGATTTACTAAACACAATTGGGGTGGGGTTGGGGGGAGGCTCAAAAAGCTTGATTTTCAATGGGCCCACTTTGGGCACTTCGCCACTGCTCGTTGTAAATCTGATGGTTAAAAAGAATAATGTGATTGAAAATAATTAAAATCATTGTGGCTCATAGCCGCCAGCCAAATTAACCAGCCAAATTAGTCACGTGTAAAAATAGCAAATTAAAAAATTAGATAACGGATACGTTAAAAACAAAATTAACCTAGCTGCACGTGATACTTTTATTTTAAACATTATTTATTTCCACCGAATACAGTTAGACTTTCTTACTTTTATCAAATCAGGTCACAGAAATAGTTTCTAAACAAATGTTTCAAATTTCAACACCAGCAATGAAATATTCCGAAGAATCCATTTCAATTATAAACAATGTAAACAAGACGATTAGTGCGACGGAAAGAATCCAGTGGTGGAAGTGTCAACACTGAACTACATCACACGACAGAGACGGGCTAAACTGCGTCGCTTTCAGAAATCCAAGAGATAAGAAACATTTTAAAAAAATAAGAGGGGGCGATCAATACAGTTCCATACATTTCAATGCTAGACAGTGTGTGTGTGTGTGGGTTGTGGTGGATTGTTGGACTAATACGATGTTCAGACTGTACAGAGAATATTTGTCAGTGACATGATAGGGAAGAGACATTCGTTGTTGATGCTGTAGAGCAGAAGTTCTCAATCTTTTTACGCAAAGCACAGCGCTGTTTCGTTTTCGCAACCTCTCTGTCATGAACAAATTTGTATTTTTTTTTTTTTGTAAAGTAAAATGAGAGTTGTAATAATACAATTCATCTATTCACGATCAATTTACTTATTAATATTTTTTTTTCCTGACCCGCCTAAATTTTGAACTCACACTTTGAGAGTCACTGTTGGAGAGAGAGAGAGAGAGAGAGAGAGAGAGAGAGAGAGAGAGAGAGAAAGAAAGAGATTCTGTGGGGTAATAATGATGCCCGGAGGTAACTTCTAATGTTACCCATTATTACCGGTAAATTGTATTTTTCCTTTGTTTTAAATTCAGCGAAGTTTGATGTTATGTCAACACACTGTGTAGGTCAAACACGAACGAGGCTGACACGTTGATGAATCAAAGAGCAGCACACACACATACACACAGTGGTTCTTACATTTTCGGGGATCGGGGCTAAAGGTACAGGCTAAAGGTACATTTGTGGGGAGGGGGGCATAGGCACATGCACATTCTGGCACCCTAGGTAAAGGTACATTTGGGGGGGTACATATTTTGAGAGCCCTGAGAAGGTATTTTTGGGGGCACTAGGAAAGGAAACACTGGCATGTGGTTTACCCCCCTCTCCCTTCTGAGCCACCAACTAAGGCTCATGACAAGGGCTCATATCGCCCTCACTTGTGGCTTACAAAATAAAATATTCCGACGGGGCTAGAGGGGGGGGGGACAGTGCCGAACCTAGGGATTTGAGGGCCCGGAGGGCTTGGGCCCCTTTGGGGGTCCTTACATTTTGACATTCGACATCATGAAATGAGATAATGAATTTATACTTAATGAAACAATTTTTTTTTGGGGGGGGGGGGCTCCCCTCAAGCTGGGGCCCAGGAGGACTTTCGAATTTGGAACCCCCTTTACCTAGTTACGTCTCTGAGGGGGGAGCTGGTCAGTGTGGGCCCTAGGCACCCGTCCAGTGTTGTTATTTGCTTTCTTCATTTCCAGGGTGGTGCAGTTTAATAAAAATGAACGCGTCCATCACAGATTACACGTCACATGAAATATTGGTCTCTCAGCCATGAGCTAGAAATTATGGCGTATATGGTGGAACTTGCAGGATACCATCACCGTGTTGCTGCATCTGGGCTAGTGTATAATCAGATTTATTTAAAGCATGAGTAATGTCTTCATAACGCATGGACCGTAATATACACGATTGGCTTCGGAATAAAAATGTTTTTTTTTTAAACGCTTGGGCTTAGTTTGAGTATGTCTGTAATTTCCCAATTTTATTACTACTTTAAAGCAGCCCCTTAGCGTGAAAATTCTACTGCAGGGGCCAGGCATTCTACAGCAAGGGCCAGGCATTCTGCATCAGGGGGGCCAGGCATTCTATAGTAGGGGCCAGGCATTCTACAGCAGCGGCCAGGCATTCTACAGCAGGGGCCAGGCATTCTATAGCAGGGGCCAGGCATTCTAAGCCGGGGCCAGGCATTCTACAGCAGGGGCCAGGCATTCTGCATCAGGGGGGGCCAGGCATTCTATAGTAGGGGCCAGGCATTGTACAGCAGCGGCCAGGCATTCTACAGTAGGGGCCAGGCATTCTACAGCAGCGGCCAGGCATTCTACAGCAGGGCCAGGCATTCTACAGCAGGGGGCCAGGCATTCTACAGCAGGGGCCAGGTATAGCGGGGGGGGGGCAGGAAATAAATATTACTAAGTAAAGCAAACAAGCAGAGGGGGCCAGACAAAACGCAAGGGGGGGGGGCTGCACCCTGTCCCCCGCACGCTACTGGCCTGCAAAACTAAAACTGGCTTACAAAAATAAAAAAACACAATAACACAGGCAATTAGCAATGTTTCTCAAAAACACATTATAATTCCATTAACTAACAAAACTTCCTTCCACAATCCCTTTCCCTCCCAATTTTTGTCACCCCCCTCCCCCGATAATGTTTGTCCTGGTTTTACAATGAGGTCAACGTGTTCCTGTTTTATTTTTTTTTTAAATACATTTCTTGGAAGTTCTCTTGCGCCGCACTTGTCCCGATAAGAACGGTAACTCGGTTCACATGAACTGTAACTCTGTGCGTGGTTGTATGTGGTGTGTGTTGTATGTGTGTGTGTGTGTGTTGTGTGTGTGTGAAACGTGAATGTCGAAAGGAGTGGCCAACGATATTCAGGTCAATGTCAACAAACTACTTTGACAGTTTCTGTATTTATTATTCAGCTGTAAAATTTCCGAAGTGTTCAAAGGAGGAGGGAAGAGGGGGGGGGGGCAACTTCTGTGGTGGTGGGGGCATGGGGGTGGTACCAGTGGCGCAACCAGCAAAAAATGCTGGGTGGGGGGGCTCAAATTTTGAAAAAAGACAAAAGCCCGCCGCAGTCGAAAATTTTTTTAAACTCTTCGAATCAAAACTAAAAATTATAATTAATAAAGAATTAGGGATAAAACAGATTGTTATTATTATGAGTTTGACAGTCTTTTTTGTAACTAGAGCCCCTCCCCTGCCCCCCTTATTGCGCCACTGGGTGGTACTGAGCCAGTGACGTGGCCAATATCGGAAATAAAAAATAAAAAAGGCTTATTCAATGGAATCCAATTCTACATTACACAATTTTAAAGCATTTAAAATGAGTTAACGACATTAATATATATATATATATATATATATATATATATATATATATATATATATATATATATATATTAGGGCTGCTGATTAAACTGCGTTAATTTACGATTAACGCGTCAAAAAAAATTTGCGATTAAAATTTTTAACGCAATACCTAAATGCGTTAATTTTACCAAAATGCTGAAAGTTCACCAAATCGATAAATAACGTAATTTCACGCTACAAGTTGCGTTCACTTATTAAGTAGATCTACCACCCCCATCCTGTCACAATTTACACACACCCTTACCCCTAGGTACGTCGACAAAAGCCCCAATTGTAATATAAAATGAAGATGTTTTGTTATATAGCCCTTCGACAAGTGAACCGCCTGCTCCCTTGCTATAACCAAAATGAAACGAAAGAAAGAATCTTTAATGTTGACACACGAAAGAAAGAACAACAGAAGATGAAAAATGAAAGCCGACCTTTCAAAATTGTAGCTTTGAACGTTTGAAAATTGCCATACGGTAACATTAAAGAGTCTCATTTTACAAGATATTTTTTTATTAATATAACTGACAGACCGATACAAAAATAAAATTTTCTTTTCTGTTTTTCACTAAAACATTGAAATAATAGTTGATAGTAAGAAAGTAAATGAATGAAAGAATAAAAGAGTAACATCGACGCACAAAACAAAAACTTCAGCTCGGCTACCGTAGTAGTATTGGTGGGGTAAACGTCACGTCTACGTAAAATCTTAGCAGCTGTATGACCTTGAAACAAGAGGATTGTCATTTATGACGCGTGCTCCTAGTTTGAAACAATGGAACCGGTGTCAACTTGTTTTTGGTACTTCTTTAAGTGGAGAGAGAGTGTGTTAAAAATGTGACTTGTTGGGAAAGAGGGGGGGGGGGTTTGGAATAAAGAAAAAAAACGCGTTAATAATAAGTGAGCGACAACTTTCTGGCTATACTATTATTTTATGAAAGAAAAGTTACATTTGAGATATAAATGACGTGTGTATTTTTTTTTTGGATGGGAAGTGGAGGGTAGGGTAAACAGACTTACGTGTGAGCGATGTGAAGCAAAATATGACAGGGAGGGAAAAGGGGTTGACATACGTCATTAGTCCGGAAACTACGGTACGAAAAAAAGGTTAGGCATTGTTGTGAAATAAAAAGAAAACAATTCGCGTCATTGACGTGATTGATACATGTCCATAAACTGGTCTCAATAGCTAATTCAATAGACTTATATGCTAATGCTAAAAAAATATGTTATAATTCATTAAACCTCTTTCGTAAATTTAAATGACTTGTTTATTATGCCAATGTTATGCTTTGATATTATGACATATTAGTTTGAATACAAACAATTGTATTATATTGTGTCGATTAAAATGTGCGTTAATTTGCGATTAAAATTTGTAATGATGCGTTAATTTCTATCAATTTTTTTAATCGAACAGCAGCTATAATATATATATATATATATATATATATATATATATATATATAACTGTCATCTCCGGCTCTGCTTTATCTAATATATCCCAGTCGGGGATGAAACCATAGACATTTTTCTTCATCCCCGGCACTGGTTTTTTCTTAAATCGAGCGCTGATTGTAAGGAATTAATGTAAGTCTGTTGTTAGGTCTTCAAGGGGACTGGTTTGGAGACTTTTAGAACTAGCATCAGATTTCTTGGAAATCAGTACTGAAAAGAGGGGGGGGGGGCTTTTGCAATGGGGGCTAGTTGTTCTTCTGTCCACGAGAACGGTTCTGACCTTACGGCCTTACCTAGACTGCCCCGGGGTTTTTGTGCAGGGTCAAAAATCTAACTCCATGCAGCAGTGGCGTAGCGAGCTTAACTCGCGCCCGGGGCACAATAACTTTTTTATCGGCGCCCCCCCCACCATTCGAAAACCTTATAATATAATATGTAAAATATTCCATTTGGCGCCCCTATGAGAGTAGCGCCCGGGGCATGATCCCCCCTACCATGTCACTGCCAGTAAGGAGCGGTGTTTAAGGCCACGGACAAATATCTTATGACGGGGGCCGAGAGTTTAGCCATTTCAATACACTGGGATAACAGAATCCCATCAAGCGGGGCGTGTGATAGTTGTGGGGGCGATTGGTCGTGCGGTAGAGCGCTCGACTGTCGACCTGAAGGTACCTGGTTCAATCCCCGGAGGCTCAAGTTCCCGATATATTTCCTGTGGTGCCTCCATGGCCATTGCACTATCGGCTATGGTGGGGGTGAAAGAAGGGCACCATAAAAACCGCCCCATTAGTGGTTTATAGGATCTAAGAGGTTTCATCTCATCCTTACAGGGACTTCACACACCCCTGAGGCCGCGACTGTAGTCTTAATTATTTTTTTTTACATAAAAAACAAAACATGGTGATGAAATGTAAATACACTTTGTTTTAATTTTGTCAATTATCATAGCACCTATACAAAAAATATTATTTACCGTTAATGGAGATAATTATAAAAAAAAATAATAGTTAATAAAAGGCACATCATTTCTATGAACACGTGGGACCTGAACAATGACAAGGTAACTCTCAAACAATTGGTAACAATCATTACCTCCCTTTGTACGACAAAACAGTTTTCACATATAAGTATAGAGGGTTGAAAAAAGTTGGATGACATGACATAAACAATTATCAAGGCAATAAAACATATTTGTTTAACGCCAGCATCTGTCACCGTTCGATGCAAAAGAAATAAGATATGAAAAATTAGCTTCCTGATTTCAAAGTGGCACTTGTAATCACATTCACAACTTTCACAAATACCAAATCCCACTCAAATGGCAAAAAAAGGAAGGCACAAATTTTATCAAAGGATGTGAGTCACTCATGTCAGTAGTCATTCAGAATAAAACAATATATTTTTTATTTAAACATATAGGCTAGGGATGCATAAATAATTTACTACTATGTTTGTAAAATATATTAATGTGTAATACATGTAATATTTTTATGCATTTCTCTATTGTGGAGCTGAACACTTATTATTTTATATTAGTTTGTATTTACACCAAGTAATTTCTTAGCTTGAATTTATTATACTGCAAGCTCAATTAAATTTGACCAATCATTTACTTCATCAAAAAATTATAAATTAATGTGCATGTTTTATTTTTTCTTTTTGTTTTATAAAAATACCCCCCCCCCTTATCTCAATAAAAGAACATGATATCTATAGCTCATGAAAGGTTAGGTAATAAATTTTTTTCCCCACAGATCCATAAGTCAGTACAAAAATTCAATGAAACTTACGTAAAGTACACCCTGATTTTATTCTAAGCTTTAAGATGAAATCGCTTATAAAGTTTCATTTCATAATTTTTTATTAAATAAAATACGTCTACCTTGCACAAATATAGACACAGATACATACATAAGCATATAAATGTACATGTGTTACATAATTAAAACAGGAAAAGTATAAAAAAAAAATAAGTAGGAAAAACTAAAGAGTTAAAAAATGAAAAGTCAGCAACCAACAACGCATCATAAGGAAAAAGTAATACAATTTTCTATTGGACTAAAAACCCACTAAAGGTCACAACCATATATAGACCAACAAAACTTCAACAAAGCAAGTAAAAAAAAAGAGCTAAAAAAATAATCTGTAAAGTGAAATATTCAAAGCCATCGTTAAATCCATTTATGTTGGATAATGTCATGTGGGGTATTAATGTGGGGTATTAGTGTGGGGTATTAATGTGGGGTATTAATGTAGGGTATTAATGTGGGGTATTAATGTGGGGTATTAATGTGGGGTATTAATGTGGGGTATTAGTGGAAATGTAAGTAAGCAAAAGCTGACAATCATGAATGAGAGAAAAAATAATTAAAAAAATATCTTTTTAGAATTGATTTTTTCATTCAGGCAAAAATGGAAAGTTTAAGATTAATTTTGTTAAAACTTTTCTACTTGAATTGATAAGATCGATGACTAGTACAAATGAACCTTTTTTCTTGCAAAAAGAGAACTATTTTTTTTTTACTTAACAAATCTCATTCTCAACTTTAGCTCAATACCACAAAACAGATTTAGAATACAATAAATGCTTCGTGACTGTTCTAACACTAAGAAACAGTTCAAAGTTTTGCCATTTTAAAATACAATCATCTTGCTATGTTTATTACTAAAAGAATTAATGTGCTGAAATTTCCATAGTAACAAAAAGGTCAGGAAACAAATGTTACAAAATTGTAAACAAATTAAATATTTGTATATCTCAACAATTTCATTAAACCTTTTCTCATGTTAGTCACTCCTTTTACTATCACATGATGTTTGTCAAACAATATCATTGTACGCTCATATATCTGAAGATTTGCAAGGATTTAGAATCTTATAATTCGACTTTACAAAATATGTCAAAGACTGACATGGTAAATACCAATTCACTAAAAAAACTTTGTAGAACTAATCAGAAACTGAGCCAATTTTTCATACAGCTTATATGATAGGATGAATGTGTAAAGGTTAATGAATGGACAGCCAGCCCTGAGGTGAATTTTTCCCCCATGGTTGAGAAATCTTCTGATACAACAGATTTCTGATTTAGAGAGGATGGATTCAGTCAGACTTCTTTTGCATAATAACATGATGAGGTTTTATGGTGTCACACCTGAATTTTTACAATTTCAAAAGAAATTCAAAGCAGGTTTGATTATCTTGTAAACAGCTCTGAGTCAAACTGTTTCAAGAAATCTTTATAACATATGTTATCTGTTTTACAAAATATATATATTATTATCAGAAGTAATTTTAATACATTAATAAGAGAAATAGTCCAAAGACCGAAATATTTCAAAGGCATGTAGGGTTAAGAGATCAAACCTGAATACATTTTATCCTGGAAGTTGAGCTAAAATGTTAAGTAACAATGGCAAAGGCAAAACTACGACAATATAAAAAAAATTAAGCGAAAAAAGGCACAGTTATTTTAATATTACAATATAAAATCAACATAACTAAATCTGCCACCGTTACCGTTACTAAAAAGGATCATGTAATAGTAAAGTTTTTCTTAGACAGTGGCTAAGTATTGATCCCTAACTGGGGTCACAGATAAAATCAATTAAAATATTCACGCTTCACATTTGCTCATAAATATTTTAATAAACTTTCAATATTATGGGCAAATAAAAATCCCAAGTCAATTGCCAGGTCAACAAATTAAAACAAAGGTGACATATTACCACCCTACTTAGCTTGAATAAATAATTTGAACAAACCAAAATAAAAAAGTAAAATGTTCCCCTTTGGAAATGATAAAACTAACTCCCAAAGCTTAAATTGTTCATAATTGCGTAATGTCTTTTTTTTATGTGATCTTTTACAGATACCTGTCATCAAACAAATAAATTAACAGTTCTGTTGTATAAAAAAGGACAGTACATGTATTTAAAAGTGCAAATGAAATTTAAAAAAATGAACTAAGCTGGCATAGAAGTGCAAAATAAAAGTCTTTCTTCGCATGTGCTTCAGCATTATAAAAAACAAACAATATACAAATACAAAATAAGAAAAAAAATATCACAAAGTAACTCATTTTTCACTTGCTACAGTAATGCTGATTTAAAAATAAAATAGGATTAGTAGGTTAAAAAAAGTTATTTCCTCTCAGGTATAAACATAGAAATAAATTAATTCAGTCTCAGTAACACTGGCATTAAAAAATTAATACCAATGATCTGTATAGAATAATGGATATGGACTTAACAATGAAAGCATGCATTACATAGGTTTATATGGACATGCTAATGAAGCATGCATCCGAGAACTAAAAATAAAAATCAGCAACAGCGTATGTCATTCTCATATGTAAATGACCAGAGTATCACAACTTCTCTGCGACTGCTGTTTTGATCATATCCTTCAGGTCCTGATATCTTTTCGGAGGGGCGTGTGATTTCGATGCCTCATAGTCATGTTTAAGCTTCTCCAGTTTCGTCAGAGCTTTTGATAACTGTCCAGAGATCATATGAACTGAGCGTTTTTTTCTGTCATTGTCACGGAGTAATTCTGCCTCTGACATAACGTCTTCATCTGTTTGGAAAAAAAGATAACATATAATTGAACATAAGATTTCTTTAAAAATATTTGTTAAATTTAAAAAAAAAAATAATGATGCTATTAATTTCAGCATGTTAATATAGTTAATAAAAATAGTAAACAGTTTGTCATTTTAACCCATCATAACTTAAAAAACCAAAGTCTTTGAAGCAAGAATGAGAGCTTTTGAGTAAGTTAAAAAAAAACTTTTAAGGTGTGCAATCTTCAAATGGGATAATAAAGAAGTCATTAATGCAAAAAAGAGAGATCTTGATAAGTATGGTCAGTTTGGTAAGAGTGGGAAAATAAAGAAGCAGTTAATAAACTAGAGGTTAAAATAAGTAAAAAAAAAAAAACTATAAAGGTATGCTTTCTCCAAAAGCAGTAGTCTTTGAGTGAAAGTTTTTCTTGTTTTATGGCAGCAGGCACTGCTGCGTTTTTATAATAACAACAACATGAGGGTATGAAAACTTTAAAAACAACAGCCAACAAACCTCTTATTGGATCATCAGAAAAGCCGGTCAAGTTTTTTAACTTCTTGAAGAAACTTGATGATTTACTGGATGGTTTAGCTGCAGACTGAGCCTGTTCCTGTGAGTCACCTGAGAATTCTTTTGCTCTAGTCAGCAAACCAGCGACACTTGATTTAGCTGAGGTCATAAATAGACCAAAAAAATTGATTGTAATTTTTTTTTAAATCTAAATTCTATCTTATTTAGTTAAAAATACTAAAGATTTGTTCATGATTTAATCTAGAGGGTAAATGCTACAGAATTAGTCCACTGAGTGTAGACTTGCTTTGCACCAGACCGAACCCACTGGTTATCAACATAGAATGACAGCTGTTCATTCTAAATTCAATACCTGGACGTAAAAGACATGGGTGGTGGGTATAGGGTAGTTTTCTGATATGATAATGAGCCTGAAAACCGGTAAAAAATGAAAAACCAATAGATAAATGGAGTTTGAAGATACTACTGTACTATCATAATGTATTTATACTTATCCTTGTTTATATTATATTTATACTTATCCTTGTTTATATTATATTTATACTTATCCTTGTTTATATTATATTTATACTTATCCTTGTTTATATTATATTTATACTTATCCTTGTTTATATTATATTTATACTTATCCTTGTTTATATTATATTTATACTTATCCTTGTTTATATTATATTTATGCTTATCCTTGTTTATATTATATTTATACTTATCCTTGTTTATATTATATTTATACTTATCCTTGTTTATATTATAATCTTACTTGTTCTTGGTTATATTATATTTATACTTATCCTTGTTTATATTATAATCTTACTTGTTCTTGGTTATATTATATTTATACTTATCCTTATTTATATTATATTTATACGTATCCTTGTTTATATTATATTTATACTTATCCTTGTTTATATTATAATCTTACTCCTTCTTGGTTATATTATATTTATACTTATCCTTGTTTATATTATAATCTTACTTGTTCTTGGTTATATTATATTTATACTTATCCTTGTTTATATTATAATCTTACTTGTTCTTGGTTATATTATATTTATACTTATCCTTGTTTATATTATATTTATACTTATCCTTGTTTATATTATATTTATACTTATCCTTGTTTATATTACAGTCTTACTTGATCTTGGTTATATTATATTTATACTTATCCTTGTTTATATTATAATCTTACTCGTTCTTGGTTATATTATATTTATAATTATTGTTGTTTATATTATAATCTTACTCGTTCTTGGTTATATTATATTTATAATTATTGTTGTTTATATTATAATCTTACTCGTTCTTGGTTATATTATATTTATACTTATTGTTGTTTATATTATAATCTTACTCGTTCTTGGTTATATTATATTTATACTTATTGTTGTTTATATTATAATCTTACTTGTTCTTGGTTATATTATATTTATACTTATTGTTGTTTATATTATAATCTTACTCGTTCTTGGTTATATTATATTTATACTTATCCTTGTTTATATTATAATCTTACTCGTTCTTGGTTATATTATATTTATATTTATTGTTGTTTATATTATAATCTTACTTGTTCTTGGTTATATTATATTTATACTTATTGTTGTTTATATTATAATCTTACTCGTTCTTGGTTTTATTATATTTATAATTATTGTTGTTTATATTATAACCTTGCTTGTTCTTGGTTATATTATATTTATACTTATTGTTGTTTATATTATAATCTTACTTGTTCTTGGTTATATTATATTTATACTTATCCTTGTTTATATTATAATCTTACTTGTTCTTGGCTATATTATATTTATACTTATTCTTGTTTATATTATAATCTTACTCAGTGCTTTTTTTGAGTTCCCATACCTTTTTTTTTTTTTTATAGACTATTATAGTATTTTCTGACATAAGTTAAAAAACAGATGTGAAATGAGTTCCCAAACATTTTTCGCTAGAAAAAAAGCACTGATCTTACTTGTTCTTGGTTATATTATATTTATACTTATCCTTGTTTATATTATAATCTTACTCGTTCTTGATGATATTATATTTATACTTATTGTTGTTTATATTATATTTATACTCATTGGAGTTCAAATTTTATTTATACTTATTGTTGTTTATATTATATTTAAACTTATTGTTGTTTATATTATTGCTAGTGCCAGGTTTTTGCTTGTGCTGAGCCCCTGGGAGAACAGTCACCCTGGCCATAAATACTCCTTGCGTAAATTACACCCTTTTAATTGGTGGTAGAATGATATAATTTAGCAATAACCGCTGTGCCAAGAGAACATATGTTAACTTCAAATTATATAAGTATAAGGTTTGTATTTCCTGCATATCTTAATTTTACTTTTTGATATTAAAAAAGTTAACATGTGTTACTTCGTTTCTTCATACTTTAAGTATGCCTTTTATATACCTGGTATATTATGTCTTATTAAACATATAACAGTGTCTTAGATATTAATTTTGTTAATCATTTTTTGGATTCATTTTAAAATTAAGAAAGTTAACATAACTGTTAAAAAATATTTTAATTGCCTTTTTGAATGTTTGTTTAACTCAATACATTAATTTTAAAACAGTCGAATACAATGTGCCTTATCTATTCTCTTGTTAATGGAAGTGATAATGCAATGATATGTTGATAGAATTCATGTATGTTCGCTTCCAATAAATTGGAAAGAAAATAAGTTACTGAAATGAACAGAGAGAATGTTGACTTAGAAAAAAAAAATGCTTAAATATCCCAATAAATTAAAATCAAATAATTAGCGGCAAGTATTAACCCAGTCCAAGGGAATGGCCATGGCAAATTTTGCAATTTTTTAGTTCGACAATGTGGATTTCAATGCTGCACAACAATCTTTTTTTCAAATGCAGTAGTAACAATTCAACCAAAGATTATTTTGTTAGAATATTTTTATTTTGAATAATAATAACACTTTTGTAAAGAAAATTCATTTCGAGTCATGGATCTAGTTGACTTTGACCGAGGAATATATATGGTGATGTAAGGAAAGAGTTAATGGACAAATTACCTTCTTGACCAGTGGCATAGTTAATTGTTTGTTGTAAGCTCTGAATAGTGGCATCACTGGTAGCATCTTTGATCATAGTTTTTAACTGGCCATATCTCTGTACAGAAAATGTCCCTTTAGAATTCAGATAGGCTTCTTCTAACTTCTGTTGAATAATCAAAAGAAAAGTTTATTATAATAATATTTTTTAATACTATGAAAACACTGTAAATTACATGCACAATGTATAAGCAAAAAAACTGAGTTGTGAAAAATAGCAGATAACCATAGTTGTGAAAAATAACAGACAGTTTGAAATGATAAAAGAGGGCCGTCTTTCACAAGGCATACAACATGCTTTGAAAATTTTATGAAGTTATAAAACTCATTATAAAATCAAATTTTATGAACTTATAAAACTCATTATAGAAGAAAATTGTATGAAGCGTAAATATTAGAAAAGGATTGCTTGGACCAAGGCTAAATTCATTTTATTTTAATGATAAAAAAAAATGTATATTTTTTTTTAATTTAGCTTTTATTAAAATTCATTAAAAATAAAAAAAAATTCCATACATTGAATAAATATTTATAGAAATTTATCATTGCTAAAAAAAAAAATGGGTGCCCATCAGGATCTACACTTCAGATAAAAAAAGATAAAATGATCAAGAGAATCTGGCAATGTTATTATCATTGAAGAATTCACACATACACAACCGAGCAGCAATATGGAACACGAGGCCAATCTATTTACCTGGAAAACTGCTTTGATATCCTGATATTTCAGATTCAGCTCTTTCTCTTTATTTACCAGCTGAATATGTTCCTCTGAGAGATCCTCCTTAGTTGATGCTGTCATTTTCTTAGAACCTTAAACAACATTGTAGCGAAAAATAGTACATGTAAGCTCAGGGTCACTGATAACAAGACTGATAACAGCACAAAATTAGGTCATCAGAATAAACATGCAGCTAAAGTCATGAAGTTTAATGTTTCTAAAGATCACTGTAGGTTAAAACTAAAGAGGGGGTATTTAACATATAATACACACATACATCACCAGCTTCACTGCAAAATAAAAGTTACTCACTTCTTCTTTCATCATCTTTTCCCATTCTGAACTTTTAGATTTCAATAGTTACTTTAAGAATGTACACATCAATGTGGGCCTTTTAAAAAAATAAAATAATAATGGCAGATCAAAGTAAATGTTCCTCTTATCTCATAAATATAAAATTTAGTTTGTGCCCTTCATTTGTCATCATAAATTCTTCTCCAGTCTTTCTTTATCTCCAACTTTCAAAAATCATTTAGTTAAAAAAGAAAAGCAAACAATCTCTTAGAGAAAAGTTCAGTTTGTTCATATATTTTTTGCCCACTGAATCTTTTTAAAAGAATCATTCGAAAATTGCCTAATATAGTGTGTAAAAAAAATTCTGAATTTTATATTAATAAAAAGTACTGAGTAAAAATCTTCTTAAATAAAAAAAAAACAATGATGAAAAAACTTATGTACAGTAAAAAAATTGCAAGGCACATCTGTCGTCATCTGTTCATTTCTCAATTACACATCCATATGTTACCAGCAAAATAAATAAGCCCAAAGTGCTTTTTTTTTTTGCTATCTTACATTGTTAAGTCACAAGTTGTAAAGTTAGAGTGACAATCTTGAACCAGTTTCTTTAGTCATCTACAAAGTCTGTGATAATATTAAAAAACACGAAAAAGTAGAAACTGAAGCAGATTTTTTTACTTATAAACTCAACTCACAACCAAAAAAAAAAGAAAACACTTACCTAAAAATGTCTTTAAGAATTTAAGGTTTAAATTTTACTGTAATTTTAGTGTAATAGCAATTTAAATTTTTAACTAATATATGGTAACTATGATCTAAATTTATTTTAAATGATGCTTCATTTACTACATTTAGACTTCAACATCTGAATTCTGATGGTAGTGTCATGTTAATAATGTTATCTTTTTGTTTCTGCAATGACCAGATTATCTTATCTCAGAAGACAAACTTCAAGAGTACATGTCTATGTTTGAATAGTTACATAATAGAAAGTAACACAAGCAAGGCTAAGAGTAAGAAGAACACTGAAATCAGAGTTTAAAATCTAAATGACTAAATGTAGAAAAATTCTGAAAAATAATTAATTAATTGATGCTAGCAGCTAGTGCCATCAAGCCTCAATTGATTTAGATAATAATTCTTTTTACGTTTAAACAGCCCTAACCTGGATGACATAAACAGCGCCAGTGCACGATTAGAAATATTATTGATAGGTGCTAAAATCCATAATTAACAGAAACAGAAGTGGTTTGGTGAATATCTCATAATTTCATAACCAAATTTAGTTGCTCAGGATATCAAAGTCGCCTCCCCTCCATCATTTTCACAACACTTCATGTCAGTTTCGTTATTTTACTAAATTATAATTATTTTTAATGTTCTAGGGAGAATTTTTTTTTCTTTCTTTTTTTTTTAAAGGAAATTTTGAGCTGCAGATTTAAAATACCAAAGATTTTTAAATGATACCCATGATAGTCATTACTGAAAAGTTTTATATTGACAATCGCAGTGTAAGACAGTCATCATCTTATACTTAGTTAAACTTCAACCAAACGGACCCCCCCCCCCCAACAAAATTATCGACAACAGATAACAAGGAAAATGTCAATATAAAAAAAAAGTGAAAGAAAAAATTAGCCGTTGATTAATAGGAGATGATAAGGAAAATGTCGATAAAATTTTAAAACCACGGCAAAAAAAAAAACATAGCATAGTAACAGCTGAGCACGTGCATCAAGTCACTAAGATCGATGTTGACTCAGATATAGCTATCAGTGATACATGTATCTTTAAAAATAGAAAATACTAATGATGAGCTCATGTAAAAATAAATACTGAAACAGATAAATAAATAGCTATAAGGGAAAATTGTCCAGAGAATGGACCAGTGGCGCAACCGGGCCAAATCATCACTACATTATTTATGTTATAAAGTTACAAAAAAGACTGTCAAACTGTCTTTTTTCATTATGTGAGCCCCCCATCCCCCAGCATTTTTTGCTGGTTGCGCCACTGGACTGGACTGTAGAGCCATAAGATAATGATGATGCGATGATGGCTATTTTGCTCAAAAGAGCCAGAACCGTGCTTCCGATTGTGGTCCCCGGAAAAATCTTGCCCCCCCCCCCCATAAAAAATAACGACTTTTGACACAGTTGTTACATTTACTTTCGCAGTGCAAAATAGATAAGCTAAAATTAAATTTCGAAAAGCGACGGTGATCCAAATTCTGGGGTGGGGGTGGGGGACAAGTGTTCGGTTTGCCCCCCCCCAACCCCCACTGCGGCCCTGAATCTATTACATGATACTAAGCATAACGGGACGGCTCCATGGCGGAATTGTTTACCTAGAATATTAAACATCTTCACCAATGGTTGTAATCTACTGGGTGGCTGTGAATCAGATCGTTACATTTCAGATAAACGAGATTTAATCTGTCGTGAACAATGGTTCTCAAAATGCTGCGATTGACGACCCACTTAGAAACTTGTTCGGTTGTCGCGCACCACCTGTAAATAGAGAAAAATAAATAAAAACAAAAGCTTTACTAACTTGTGTGTATCCTCGATTATTGTAATTACTAAAATGTTGGGCGACCCACTACTCATTAGTTTGAGACCCACCAGTGGATCACGACCAGCCCCGTAGCCAAGGCGGGGGGGGGGGCACTGAAGGGCTGTGCCACCCACCCCCGCTAGGTGTGAAGTGCCCCCCCTCCCGCTTAAAAAAGAAGAAAAAGAGGAAAAAATAAAGAAAAAGTAACTAAAGTGAGAAGGTGCCCCCTTGCTGGGTAGTGGTGCCTCCCTGCTTACTTTGACCTGGCTACGGGCCTGATCACGACACACACACGCACACACACACTTTTGAGGTTCCTGTAGAGACGAACTTCTTAACTTCAATGCTAACGAGTCACCCCTTAAGGGAGGCAGACCGCAGGGTCGCAGCGATGGGGAGGCAATAAACAATTGAAAGCTCCCTCCCCCCTCCCCCAAGCATGAACATCGTCTATCTATTTTGCTGTTGAATTGGGTGGAAAAGAAGCCAGGGGGCCTGTTTCTATAATTTGTCAGGGGCCCCATAACTCACGGCTGTGGCCTCGCAGCCCATTCCATAATCCCGCCATGGCCACTGTGGTGGGTGCATTGCGAAATAGCATTTATAAACTGTAACAATTGTGCCAAAAATCTTTATTCACCAATGAAACCTATTGCCGTGGACTATTCATTTTTTGAAGCTGCAAAACCAAATTGTAGGTCTGTATGTCTTGATCCAAGTGTGCAGAACACTAACTACCACAGGTCACTGCCTAGTAAACTACTTGCTTAACTATCGCATGACTCTCTTTCACAACACATATCACTACTAACTATTTACAGTAAAAGATAGTCCAACCTAGGATGTCATTTAATTTTTTTTTTTTTTAAATAGAATGGTGTTGTGCGGGTAGTGTGTGATAGACCTTGGGACTAAACACGAATGGAATAACTGTTGTGAAAAACTAAAGTTCTACAAATGACCAATCATTGGTACATTCATAGTTTGTTACTCAGATAACTCTATTTTTTTCTTCTTTTATCCCCCCCCCCAAGTGTTTGCCATAAATTAACATGTTGTATTGGTTGCTATGTATACAAAAGTATTTACTACAGAGATTATAAAATCAGTAAAACCAAAACTTTAGTCAAAGAAAGTGTTAACAGCTGGGTGTAGTTTCTGGCTACATTGAAAAACGAAAGCTGACATGGTTTGATTATGTTTCTTGCCACAATGCCCTTTATAAAACTGTAATGCAGGGTAGTGTATAATGAGCACATAGAATGTATCTCTCATAGAAAAAAGGTGGATAAGTCAATATTTAAGACTGGTCAGGCCCAAATGCAGCAAAGTCTACTGGTGACCTCAGGACAAGAATAGGCATAACTATCCTATGCAGTGCCACTAAAGTCCCATTAACTACATGACTTGGGACTAGTGAATAAGTGATGACAGTTTAATGCTACATTAATTAAGTAACCTACATTCTTCAGTCCATCATTAATCTAACATTTTAATTATTGTTCTTTCTATCAGGTCATAGAATGTGGTGGTCATGAAATGAGTTGACATCCTGTATTGAAGAATGCCACGGGCTCTGTAATAAACTTGTATATATTTCCACTCTCAATTAAAAAAGAAACAGCAGTCAAAAGAGAAGATAAACAAAGCATGAACTTTTTTTCATAAAAACATTTGGCTGGATAAAGACTTTGTTTCAAAAACAACATTCCTACACCTGGCCTAATGACTGTCACATGTACAATGTGTATTTGTAAAAAGAATGTCAATTACGGTAATTATCATGAAGTAAATAAAAGTAAAGTTTCCCATACAGAGCCATTACACACCATCCGGGTCAGATGAAGTAGTTCATCTGGTTCTGTAGCCATGGCTATTTCATGAGATTGTGTGGCTAGTACAATCTGATGCCACCTTTATTTTTACAAAACTATGTCGGGTGTCCATTTGTAAGCTGGGTGGTCTTAGAGGCAACGGCCGTTCTCAAGACGGGATCAAACTTGAGACCTTTTGAATACTCTACTACACTTAATTATCATATGGCAACAAATAATTTAAAAACTCATAAAATATACTTATAAAACTATTTTTTTCCTTTTATTTACATACATTTTTGATAACAATTAATGTAAAAATATCAACAAACTTCAATTTATTACACTGTACAAAGTTTTATGTGAAGAATAATAACAAATCAAACTTTTAACAATTTCTGCAACAAATGCACATTGTCTGTGCATCAATAACTGAATGCATTTCATCATGTCACTCACTTCACATCAACACGATAAGGAATTTCACACATTTTATTGTATGGTCTTAATCATGGAAAAAAATAATTAATTGGCATCACCATTAAGAAACAATTTTTTCAGTGATTTAAATGCAAAAAATGAGCTGCCTTTTCACTGAAACTATTGCAGTATAGATGTAAAAATGGATTTAGACTCTACCCCAGTCAACATCTAGTCCAGCCACACTTGCTGATTAATATGGCACAACCAAAATTCGTAAGGAGTACATTAAAACAATAGCTGTCAAACTATATAATTATCTAAATTCTGATCTCAGCTTCCATATTCCTCCATGGAAATCACAAATCTGATTCAACATCGCTTTAAATTTTGGAGCGTCTGATTTCGGGAGGCGTTTACCAAAGTTTAAAATAATTTCTTCGGTTGTTGCTTCACCATTTGTGTTGCCCATGAATGCCACGTAGTTGTGGATGTCTTCCAACAACTCTTCATCTTTTTTCTCTACGGTCTGGGGCTGGTCCGGTCTGAGAAAGTCATCGTCTTCTACAACAGCAACGGTGGAGATTCTCTTACGAGATTTGATGCGAGACAGCAAATCATTAGAGGTCAGTGTCTCATTTCTGGAAGTCAGTGACACAATGCCAGATGTGCTGCCATCAAATAATCTATCCCTTCCTTTGATGTCCTTAGCATTCTTCTGACTCTGTGAAAATATTGTAGACAATCAGCAAAAATTAGTTTCAGAACAACTGTATAGGATTCACATAAAGTAAAAACAAAAGTGTAAAAATAAAAATTATCATAATAAATTATTAAACAATTTCTCAAATTGGATCGTAATTTGTGTCGATCATTAGCATTGTGAAAGATTGTTTAGTTTTTTACATTGGGAATCGAGAAACCTGTAGTCTATCATCTTTCACTGAATTCATCTAAAGGCCTGCTTCTATTAAAGAGAAACTATAAAATTTATCCATGGTATATTCCACTTTTTGAAAGATTTAAACACAAATTATTATCTCAGTATTCTGCATGAAAAAAGAAAAGGTGAAAAAAAAAATGAGTCACTGCCGATGCAATGTCAACTTTAATATGTGCAATGCTCATTACATTACACAATTATAATCTAGGTAAAGCCACATAAATAGAAAAGAGTTTAACAATGAAAACTCAATTCTCAGAAATAATTAAGAAAACATTTTAGGGAAGAGGACAGCTGTAAAAAAAAAAAATATCTACAAATACCTGTGACTGCTGCACTGAAGTTTCTGTTTTGGGTTTAGTCACCAACAAACTGTTCTTCTTTTGACCAAACCTAGGCCTGAGATAAATGAAATAGAAATACATGTATTAGACTTTGTAGAAATATTTCTTTCTCATACACATTCTGTTACATGTATTAATTAGACAACTTGGCAATGAAAAATCTTTAATTTCCTATCTCATGTTTTTTCCCCACTAATACTCTACATTCTTCAATAACTTAATACAAATTAATACAATACTATAAATTATGGGAAAGCAGCAACAATAATTGAAACCTACCTTGCCAGACCTCCGTTATGCCCGGTCCAACTTGGCAAACCTGATAATGCAGAAGAGCACAGCTGTCTGGACCGCCTTAAGGCTGCAGCTGCCTCCCTGGCAACCTTTTCAGCCTCAGCCTCAACAATGGCATAGTCTGGTCTTCCCGAGTCCATGATCTTATCATGCTTCATTGCTCCTTCAATGCCTGGATCATTACAAAAGGTTTATAAGAAATTGTACAGAAAAGTCAGTCCAATAACATTAATATCACAATTTAAACATTTTTAAAGATAAATTATTGCAGACACTAAAACCTAATGGACCAAATGATCTGACAATGTTATATTTATGCATTATTTTGTTTATGAGAGTCATTATTTGTAATTTTTTCTTTTGTCACATTACTTAAATATAGGGTGAAATTTTTTTTTTATTGTCAAAGACTTGCCAGTTTTTTTAAACAACTGTCGAAGGACATAGTCATCTTCATGTTTCTCATTTTCTTTTTTCTGCTCTTTAGATATCGCTGGCAGGTCATCGACTTCACGTTTCTGAGCAAGAGGGCAATGTTTGACAAGATGTGGAATTCTCTCCCCTTCAAACCCTGAAAATTTAATTCAGTTGGAAAAAATATGACTCACCCTAAGAATCTTAAAAAAAAATGTATATATATTGTAAAAAGTTGTTCTTCTAGCCCTAGAGGGGACATTGGGGCAGATGAAGTGTAGAATTCATCTCTTTCTGTAACCTTAGCATATAAAGGGATTGTGTGCTTTGCACAACGCCCAGGCGCCTTAACTTCCCCAACCTAAGTCAGGTAGCCATTTAAAGATGGGTGTACTTGAAGGACGTTGATTAACTTTTACCATGACTTGACAATTTTCTTGGTTCTCAGGTCCACAGTTAAGGGGTATACATTGTTTGGCCACCTGTCCCTCTATATAAATAAGTTGTATGATCTATTAATCAAAATTAATTTTTTTGGCTAATTGAGGAAAAGTGCATGTTTTGAAAGTCAAATCAATCTCTATCTCTGGCCAAAACTGTTGGAAACTCAAAATTCTTAAGTATAAAACATGAAGTAAGCTTGCTACAATTTTTACTAATCATTTTTTTTTCACCTTTGAATGAAATGACTTTAATGAGTGACCTGATAAACTTACGAGCATCATGATGATGTTTTCTCTTTTTTTTCTTTCCTTTACACTTTTTAGAAGTGAGTTCTTCATCTGTAAGTTTAAAATAGTCATCACTGTTTACACTCTCTGATCTATGTGAGATGAAATCAAACCTGGTCGGACTCTTAAGTCTGTTTTTGTCTTTCTCTTCACTGCTCTGATGCTCTTTGGTGTCCAGAGATTTTCTTGGGATGGTCCAGAGTTTACCGTTGCGTTGCCAATTGTTCTTTTTGTCTGGAGGATCAGCTGCCTTGGTCTCATTCGTTCCATCTGTTACTGGTAATGAAATTTGTGCATCAACTGATTGTGGTATTGATGATTGGCTGTGGTCACGATCAAGATTTTCAAGTTCACAATTATCTTCACCAAGAGAGGGCAATAAGCTTTTCTGTTCACTAAAATCATTTACGCTTGGGATGGTTTCAGGATGAAGAGTATCATTTTCATGCTCGACAGACAGATGGGCTTTGCTATTTTCATGCTCAACAGATAGATGGGCTTTGCTGTTTTCACGCTCAACAGACAGTTGGGCTTTGCTGTTTTCATGCTCAACAGACAGATCGGATTTGCTATTTTCATGTTCGTCATACAGATGGGCTTTGCTATTTTCACGCTCAACATACAGATGGGCTTTGCTATTTTCACGCTCAACAGACAGATGGGCTTTGCTGTTTTCACGCACAACAGACAGATGGGCTTTGCTGTTTTCACGCTCAACAGACAGATGGGCTTTGCTGTTTTCACGCTCAACAGACAGATGGGCTTTGCTGTTTTCACGCTCAACAGACAGATGGGCTTTGCTGTTGTCACGCTCAACAGACAGATGGGCTTTGCTGTTTTCACGCTCAACAGACAGATGGGCTTTGCTGTTTTCACGCTCAACAGACAGATGGGCTTTGCTGTTTTCGGACTGGACAGTTTCAGATGGTGGCAATAAATCAGCATTTTTGTCTGAATCTCTTGTTTCTACCTGTCTCCTTTTTTTTTCCTCCTCCATCTGTCTGCTCAGTCTTCTGGCCAACTCTTTCATTTGATCCAATTTTTCAATATCTAACTCCATGTCCTCTTCTGGCTCAACGTGACTACAACTTTTCTCGTCCTCTATTTTTTTAGATTTTTGTTTTTCTTCCATTTCATCAAACCTGTTTCTCCGCCTCCTTTTTGGAATTTTCACATTAGATCCAGTGCCAGCGAAAAGGGCACTGGTCTCAGTCCCGACTCTGTTGTCCTTGCTGCCCAGTGTGAAGAGTTCCATCAGGTCTTGGGACTTAAACAGACGTCTCTGTTTAGGGTCTTTCAATATTCTGTTTGTTAAATACTGTTTGAAAATTTGCCTGGAAACATAAAAAAAAGTTCGCTAATAAAGTTCACTTTAAATAGTTACAATTGATTTTTTTAAAAACTGTGATCAAGTGTTTTCTGAATTAATTATTCTACAAAAAAAAAAGAAACAACTAATGGCTTTATTTGCTAAATGAAACTGGTAAAAATTAAGTAAAACATTCATTATATTTTCTTTAAAATATTTCAAGCTGTGAATATTGCGGCCAATGAAAGTTTACAAAATAAATTGATTTAGATTCATTCTTGTCTTTAATCAGATGGAATGTTTTAAAGATAAAAAAGGTTCAGGTGAGACTGCTGAGCAAGTGATGTCTTTGTTATACATTAAGAATAGTAATTTTACAAAGTTATAATATGGATGTGTCTTTTAAACTTTTAAAATGAAATTTGTTTCTGTAAAAATTAAGCATTGAATTTCATTAAAAAAAAATTTTTATGTTTTAATTAAAAATCTGTGATAAGACATCAAACATGTTTTAATGGGAAGTAATTTTATTCCGACATATTTTTTATAGACAGAAAATAAATTTGTTAATTATTTTTTTTTATAATACATTTTCTACTTGATCATTGTTGTACTGTTATAGTTTCAAATACATTGTTGTACACTATAAAACTGTACTGTTATATTTTGAATACCTATGGTAAATTTTCTCCTCTATGGTACCAGAGGTTAACAGCCTGTAAATTGTAACCTGTCTTGTCTGTCCGATGCGCCATGCTCTTTCTCTGGCCTGGATGTCAGTGCTTGGGTTCCAGTCCGGGTCATAAATGATTACCCTGTCCGCTCCGGTCAAGTTAACTCCTAGACCACCAACACGAGTGGTCAGTAGGAACAGATAGATAGATGGGTCCTGAAGAACAGAAAAACAAATTCAATAAAATATAAAGATTGAAATGAGTCGAACGGTGATGTTTGTGTGCACTTCAACACTGTCTAATAGAGATTGAAATGAGTCAAACGGTGATGTTTGTGTGCACTTAAACACTGTCTAATAGAGATTGAAATGAGTCCAACGGTGATGTTTGTGTGCACTTCAACACTGTCTAATAGAGATTGAAATGAGTCAAACAGTGATGTTTGTGTGCACTTAAACACTGTCTAATAGAGATTGAAATGAGTCCAACGGTGATGTTTGTGTGCACTTCAACACTGTCTAATAGAGATTGAAATGAGTCAAACAGTGATGTTTGTGTGCACTTAAACACTGTCTAATAGAGATTGAAATGAGTCCAACGGTGATGTTTGTGTGCACTTAAACACTGTCTAATACAATGCTGGCCAAATGTGAGCTTGGTGGGGCTCAGATTCAATTAAGTTTTCTTTTTCCCATTATTTCATTACTATGATTTTATGTTACACTGACAACGGTGTATAGCTCTTTATAGTACTTCAATGTTATACTATATAAAAAAACTGGAATGCAGCTCTCATAGACCTCATTTGTGGCCACTCTTAGTGTATTAATCGGTGTTAATTTTCTCAGTCAACAAATCATAAACAGAAATATTGATGGTTGATGTGTAGTTGCATGCTATAAATACTTACATTATTGTACTGCGAGATGAGAGGCTGCCTCGAAGATATCGACGTACCGCCATCCATGCACAGGTAGGTATAACCTTGTTCTTGGACAAACTTTTCTAAGACATTTAACATCTGAAAGAAAAAAACTACCGGTCATCAAATGAAAGATACAATTCACACTTTTTAAAAAGCTCTTTGAAATACAGTGGAACCGTCAATTGCTATTCTTGATCTTAACTGTTTGAGGGCAGAAGTATTAATGTGCAGAGGTTTTGCTGTGAATAACACTTTTCGGACAGTCTAAAAAAACAATGTTTGAATGATCTAATTGATCATCAAATAATGCCTTTACAAAATTTGAAATCAACAAAATCAGACTTACTGCCTTGCTCTGTGTAAACAACAAGACACGATGTTGCTGCTTGTACCACAATCTCAGCAGAGCTTCCACTACAATCATCTTGCCACTTCTTTTGTAGTACCCAAACTGGCACTCTGGATCGGTCGGTGCCAGTTGACCTTTAAACATCTGAGGCCCACCAGTAGATAGATCAGGATGATTGCAAATTTTTCTAAGTGTAATGAGACCAACAAAAACCTGATGAGGAAAAAAAAAAAGAAAAAAAAAATCAGAAAAAATCATTATTTGTTTAATGACCTCTTTGCATTAATACAGTTTAGTATTTATAAATAACAAAAGTAGCCCGGGTGTCAGCATAAGAACAAAAATAAATATCGAAAACTACACTGCAATCGCTGTCTATAAATTAAGAAAAGATATTGAAAAAGAGAGATTAATTCAGCTAAGGACATTTATCATTTATTTATAATTTTAAAGTGATTTTATATTGATATTTACAGAGCCTATGAAATATCAATGGTAAAATATCAATGGTACCTGTCTTTCTATTTGATAATAATGTTTCTATTTTGTTTAGTAAAACTTCTGGATGCACTCCATAATTAAAAGGTAAGGATTCAGAAATCTGTTTTAAAGAATAAACCTTTTACTTAAAAACTCTATACACCATCATCCAAAAGAGGTTGTTGTGAACCGACACTCATAAATTTATATACAGTAGACTAAAGGTTATAATTATTGTCTACATCACTAAAAGGATCACCTGAAATTTTCCTTGCAAAATGTCTTGACACTGGCGAGAATCTAAGTATTCTTGGTACACGTCTCTCTGTTCATCTGTAAGTCGGCAAAAAAGTACCTGAGGAAATAAAAAATCATTTTTTTTTATAATAGGTAAAAATGTTAATTCTTATAAAATAATACAAAGAATCATAACTTTGTAGTCTACTCATCTCCTTTGCAAGTAAATACTTAATTTTAATATTGAGATGAGGGACAGGTGGTTGAGCAGTGTGACCACTTGACCCAGGTGGCTGGTGTTGTGCTTACCACACAATCCCTTTAGATGCAGTGGTTACACAAACAGATGAATTCTACACTTCATCTGCGGGGATGGATAGTCGTGCGGTAAAGCATTTGACTGTCAATCTGAGGGTCTCCGGTTTGATCTCCGGTGAGGACCAATGGATATTTTAGGTCATGGTTAAAGCCCTCATTATATCTCCTGTGGTGCCTCCATGGCCATTGCACTATTTGCTATGGTGGAAATAGAAGAAGTGCACCAAAAAAACAGTCCCATTAGTGGTTTATAGAATCTTAGAGATTTCATATCTTCCTAACAGGCACTTGTCAAATTCATCTGGTCCAATGTCCCTCCTGGGCTAAGGGAACGTTACCTAAAATACTGACATGCATTATTTTTATATACCACATATCATTCGAAAAAGAAAAGTGGAAAAAAAAAGATGACATTAACAATACCAAAAATTTAATACGGTGTATTTAGATAAATATTACATTTAATATCCATCTTTCCTTATGTCAACCCTCTCTAATATTTAAACAAAATTCAAATGAGAACAATTTACTCGGAATCTTCGAAATGAAAGATTTCTCACTTGTTCATTTTTATTGGGTAGATCCAAGCCCTTCTTCACATCAGCTTTCATTCGTCTGATGAGGTAAGGGTTGATTGTGTCTCTCAGAACACAGGCACACCTGAAGGCTGTCTCCACCTGAAGAGATTTAAAGCGCAAACTTAAATATGATGTCCCACATTTTTTTTTTCAATCCTCATTAAAAAATACAGAGTACTATTTGGATGAGCTCAAGGACAAGAGGGTCGAGTGGTAGAGCACACAGCTGTGGATACCACTGAGCTTCAAATAGGTAAATGAAAGTTGAGTTCGCTGAAAATTCTGCTACCAAAACAATACCAAAATACACCTTGGCTACTTGAAATTGGTTGACTCTCATTTATATGCCCTGGTCATCTCCTTTGTATTTTTAAAGGGATCTCTATGGTTACTTTTTTTTCACTTACCTGAACTTGTGTAGCATTTGAATAGCCTCCCTGAACTATGGGGATGGAAAAATGCTGCATAAAATCTGGCAAAGTTCCCAGCTTGCCAGGGAAGACAAAATCAAACAGCGACCAAAGTTCTTTCAGGTTATTTTGGATCGGAGAGCCAGACAAGATGATTCTGTGAGGTGTCCTGAACTAAAACAAAAAAAAAACAAAAATGCTATCACAAAAATTATATATCTTTGAAAATTGTAAGTGACGGTTTAAAGAAATGATGTACGGTAGCTGTTTTTGTTAAACAGCCTTTTATTACCTGTTTACAGCATAATGTGACCTTGGCGTCTGGATTTCTAATTTTGTGACCTTCATCCAGAATGACATAGTGCCAGTTGAACCTCAGAACCAACTCCTGATGTATGACTAGAGTGTTGTAGGAGGTTATCAAAATGCCTTGGCTCTTGGCCATCGATCTCACAAGGTCAGACTGAAAAGTTCAGCGAAATTGAAGAGCTTTATTGCCACAAAATAATTGAATAAATGTTGTAGTTATAATGTGTAGACCACATTGCACAAAAATGCTGTAGACCAAAATAAAAAATACTGTGAACCAAATTAAAAAAAACTGTGGACCAAATAAAAAAAAATAACTGTGGAACAAATTATAAATACTGTGGACCAAATAAAAAAAAAAACAGTGGACCAAATTATATATTCTGCCGACCATACAAAAAAAAAACCTGCCCACCTCTGAGCCAGTAAATGAACCAGAAGAGTGCAGGATGGCAACTCTGAAATCAGGCCACCACTTGTGAAATTCTTTCAGCCACTGATGCATGACTGTGGTTGGGCAAACAATAATAGTGGGCCCAAGGCCTTTGTATCTGCAGAAGGGAGCAATGGGAAAAAAAGTTTATGAGTTTTAGTAGTTGAAATATAATATTCAGATATCTTATAAGTTTTCGCCTTGTAAAAAATATATAGGCTTTGTAGTTAAGGCTGACCTTTTAAATTTTTAAAATGCTGACATAAAAATAGGATGATTTCATTTACTTAAATTGTACAAATCAAAACAAAATAAAATGATTAAAGAAAATTTTGAAATCAGTCAACAGCCAGTAATTGTTTGATTTTCAACTTCACAGTTTTATGTGTGTAAAAGATGGTTTATTTAAACATGTAAAAATTGCTAGTCTATGAATTAATAAATGAAAGCAGACTTCATCTAATGTGACATCATGCTTGAAAGGATTAATGTTTTTGTTTAAATTATTCCATTTAAAGAGCCTTTTAAATATCAATTAACCTGATGGGAAATTCAGAACTAGAAACTGAACATAGCAGCCTCTTAGTAAATAGTCCATTGTTAATATCACCAAGTTACAAAGTATACATTGTTGTACACTATAAAACTGTACTGTTATAGTTTCATATACATTGTTGTACACTATAAAACTGTACTGTTATATTTTGAAAATGGTAACCTTGTAGTGACACATTAAACAACAAATAACTATGTACATGTAGAAACTTTGCTATGACATGTGCAACACAGATGTCTTTTAATTATTGAGCTACAATGAGTTGGAACAAGAGAAACCTTTATCGCTACTAATGTCACTGATTAGTCCACTCTATTCGTTAGGTTTGTGATAATTTTCATTTGCTTTTATACAAGGTAAATAGGTAATAAGTAATTGTTAAAGTCTTAAAACATGTCTCATGTAACAAAGTCCATTTGATGAAAAAAACAAATTTGTTTTAACAATACTAATAA